>VZSV01000110.1:868608-890438 GCA_013398735.1 Nothocercus julius
AGAGGAGAGGAGAGGAGAGGAGAGGAGAGGAGAGGAAAAATTTAACTAGTATCTAATTTGCCTCTTATTGCCAAGTCAGTTATGGATGAGCTAGGAGTGAGAAAGAGAACATAGATTTGATTGTTGAAGAAGATAGATGAAGTAAGAGATCCACTTTCCCAAAACCTTGAAGCATTTCTGTTAGTATAAGCAAGAACTCAGGTCACATCTGATTAGCCCTGTGAATCATAAAATGACAAGAGGAAATGGTAGTCTAGCAATGCATCAAGACTTGACCAGAATATGCTTGTGAATATCAAAAACAATACAAAAATATTTGTGTGAGGGAATTATAGACTTGGAAGGAATAGAAAACAAATATCAGGCTTAACAGGATGAGTAAAAAATTACTGCAGGTAGCAAATGGTGGAGGGGGAGACAGGATGGAAAGTGACAGGAGACAAAGAGATTCAAAAAACAGCGAATTTGGATTCAGTGAATTCAGTCACTGTAGGAAGTTGCTGAAGATGCCGTTCCTTCACAAAAAAAGTGCCTACCAAGCACTGAGAGAACTAAAAGCACTGCTCTAGCACGTGGAATGTACAAATTATGTTGCAGAAAATCTCCAGTGCCAAGAGGAGCTGCCCCTGCGTAGGGGCAGTCGAATATCAGTCGAAGTTTGGCCCCAACAGCCTATAAGCTGTACCATTAAAATATTAACAGGTATAAAATACACTTTTATGATCTTTTAAGAAACTCAGACACTTCAGAGAATACATTATGTGTGATATTTTCTAACACTGCTACATATATGGCATAGTAAAAGCAGGAAAAAAAAATAAGATATTTTTGCAGAAGAGTCAGTAATGTATCATTCTGTGTTTATCCAGCTAAGGAATTGCATTAAATAATCTATGCATTAAATAATCTAATTTGCTACAGACAAAGAACAGTTATGGTATTATAGTGTCCCTTATTTTTCTGCATGGCATTGGCAAGATTTTTATATTCTTTAGGTTTCTCTAGATATGATGCAGTCTGGATCTTCAGGATACGTGAATGTGGAACTTTCACACCCATTTCAAACTGGCAATCTGACACATTACAACAGCAGAAAGAGAAGTGCTGGATATGGACAAAACACAGCAGTATCTTTTAGTTTACAAATATGTGTTTTGTTAGCCCAGGGGTTTGGACTAAATGTTTTGCTGACCCAGCTGGTCTGCACTCACACACACATGCAAAAGCCATTAAAGTTTTTCTTGCCCCATATTGTTTGCTGCCCTTGGCAAACACCTGTTCTATCCATATGGTAGAGCAGGCCCTATTAGGATAAGTAATTTCTAGCAATCATTTTCAGTCTCATTAAAAATACATAAATAAATTTGCTTTTACTACAAATGTAATTATTTAACTAAAACTATCTTTTTATATACTCTTTTATTCTATAATTTTGTATATTGTTTAGAGTCTTTTTAAGCAAATTTAACAATTAGTAAATGTATTTCTCTTCCAACATAGGAGTTTGAAAAGCTTGCCCTAAAGCATCCAGTTTTGCAGCACAGAGTACTTCTTGCAAAATTCTTCTCTCATCTGCCAATACATGAACATTTAGTTTCTCCCCAACAGTTGCATGCATTCTTCAGTTCCATCATTTCTTTTATTGCTGAACTACATTTACGTGAGAAACAAAATCTTGAAATGAGATTGGAAATGACATTGCTTAACCAGAGCATGGTGCTAGGTGTGCCACAAGCCTTTCCAGCAACAAGGAGTGACCTGCAACCAGTCACTTAAATGCGAGATGTGCACCAGGCCAATTGCTTCCTGGAATGTCTGGATTTACACAACAAGGCCTGTGAGCAGCCTGCAACCTGCCTTGATCCAAGAAATGCTTGGGAAAGAGCACCCGAAAGTGGGCTACCGGTGCCAGAGCACTTTGTGCAATCTGCTCCAGCCACAATTAAATGAACAGTTTAGATAGGTCCTAAGGTCACGTTTAGGCCTTGAGGCCTAAATGAACTTTCATCTGCATCTGAGTATCTGTTTTGAGCATCTGGGAAAGGGAGGAAAGTTTGAACTAAATAGGTACTTTATTTAAACTTCTCTAGGTTAAATTAACTATCTCTGGTAGTGACTAGCCATTAATATAGCGTATTTCCATTACCAAGTACAAGAAAATGATAATAGCTCAATCGTAGCTCAAGCGAATGCTTTTGAACTTTTATTTTTGCACGAAAGGGCCATAAGATTACCCTGGCTGGGTAGATAAGGGTTCTTTATGCTTTGTCTTAATGATGGTCTCTTGTTCCCTCCAGTACAGGAAATTTATTGGGATTGAATCTGACAAATAGTTCTCAAAGGAGGAAGAAAGAGCCAGAGAGCTTTTTCCTTGGAGAGCTTTGCCAAGTAAAGCGTTCCCAAGAGATCCTGTAAACTGGAAGAGTCCCAAGCAATCCTACATGAACCTACATGGAGGTGCAGGGGAAAAAGGAGTAAACAGGAGCATCAGACTTTCTCCATTGAACCATATGTGTGTGATTATGCTTTGCTGAACAGGGCCAGAAAAAAAAGGCTGGAAAGCTATAAATAACTCAGATACTCATGTGAGGCTGTTTTTAGCTGGTAACGTATTGATTGCAAGAAAAGATTCTAGTTGTAAAGCAGCAGACTTTAATGAAGGCTCAGTCTTAAATCACAGTAGCATACTGTGAAATTGCTTCATATAGGTTGCTAAAAAACTTTCTTTGGGTAGTTACTGAGTTCATAGCTATGGGATACATCACTTGGTACTGTCCATAAATTACCTAGAGCCAAATGTGTAAAGAGGTAATGCTGAAATTATATTATTGGACTACTGCAGACATTATTAACACTAACCAGAGTAATAAGAACACTATCTCTGTTCCTGATTAACAACCTAGCTTAATAGAGTCATAGACATTTCTAGCAAAGCTCATCTATCATTAGAAAGCAGAACGCTGGTGGTCCTGTCACTGCAGATAACCAGGATTCTGCCAGTGCATAGCAGTACCCTATCTGTATTGTTTATGAGCATGATGAAGTTAAGAACACTTATTTAGAGCTATGGTGATGTACGAGGCGCTCAGATGGCTGTAACCAATGGAGAACTGACTACAAGAGGTGTTCAGTGAAAACTTCCATCTTCCTATACTCAGTTTTGAGAAGATAAAGGTATGGGTAGGGAGACTGAAGAAATAATTGTTTTTATCTGCAGGCCTATTGTACGCTGAGAATGTTCCTTTTGCCCTTTCACCCTCAGGAAGAAATGAAAAGGAGGAGGAACTAGTCTTTTGTCGGTAAAGATTAAGCAGGACGCAACTCCAGGTCCTGACAAAGACCTCAGGATGCAAATGGCATGTTGTATAAAGCCAGTAACCACTCTAGAGAGGCTTGGTCTCTAAGTAACTGTGTAGAAATGCAAGCACAAGACTATGAATAAAACTTTTCTTTTCTCTGGTATTTATTTCCACAAGTGGCCATAAACTAGGGGAATGTTCTTTTTTTTTGTGGTTACTTTACGTATTCTCTCTCTGGGCATCAGAACACCTACACTCATGCTAATTTCTCATTGATTATTAATAACTAGCTCTCATATAAAAATCCCTTTTCATCAAAGCAATTTACAGAAGAGGTCATTGTCATTAACTTCACTTTAGATTCTGTGAAAGTGAAGCACAGAAAGTGATTGCTGTTACCCTAATCTGCTGCCCCACAACTAAGTCATACTTTGTAATCATTAGGCATTTGCTGGGGTTAAGAAAAAAAAAAAGAGAGAAAAAAATCTTCATGTAACAAAAATCTTCATGTAACAAAGATGTTCTTTTTTTTTTTTTTAACACCCAAATGACTGAAAAATCTGCTAAGTTTTGCAGATGCTATGAAGTTTCTTATCTAAGCTGTTCATAAATCCAACTGCAGAACTGGAAAGGCATAACAAAATACGAAGGCATACTTAAGAATCACAAAATATATTCAGTGATAAAGCTTGTATTCAGCAAGTGTGGGAGAATTGTTAGAGAAAGGGGAAACCAGAGAAAAATTAGGGGCTAACACTACAGAGGCTTGCTTGAGCTGAGACACTTACCACTTCCAGGATGGTTGGTATGTATGGAATCTTCTTCTCCACGATTCCCTTGGCAACACAAGCTACCTGCCCTCCTACGACACACTAATAAGGGCAAACACGGAGTGCAGCAGAATGGAGACACCGCGGCCACACTCCGCTGCGCTCCCTGCAGAGGTGGCGACCTGGTGGTACCGTGCAGCTCACAAGCCCCATAGCACGATAGGATGTCTGGTGCTGGGCCAGCAGTGGTGGCAGATCAGTCTCTTCATAGGGACTTTGCTCAAACTTCTCCTCATTCTGATCTCCTTACAATACCAGTACACAACCCCATCCCAAAAGCTCCCCACTCCCCAGGAACGACCACTCCTCACTGAGCATGCTCCCTGGATTTTCGATTAACTGCCTCGAGAGACTTTTTAAACCAATCAAAAATGAGAGTAAATGTGACTAGAGTCAACCAAGCTCCACCTAAATGTAAAAGAAAATATATAAAAGGTGAACTAAGGAGGGAAAACGTAGGAAGAGGGAAGGGAGGAAGAGAGAAGAAGAAAGAGAGAAGAAGGAAGAGGGAAGAAGGAAGACAGGAGAGGGAAGACTCCATCGTTAACGTCTGGATCAGTCGATGGGCTGAGCCCCTTTCCTCCCCTCGCGTCAGGACGCCGCCTGAGGAGGCTCCTCGAGATGGAGCGCCTCTCCCGTCTGCTGGGTGAGTGATGCTTGTGCGTTTGCACACGAGGCACTAGCGGAAAACCCCACGCTGCAGTAGAGAATTTCCTGTACTGGCAT
Source organism: Nothocercus julius (assembly GCA_013398735.1). Classification (NCBI taxonomy): domain Eukaryota; kingdom Metazoa; phylum Chordata; class Aves; order Tinamiformes; family Tinamidae; genus Nothocercus; species Nothocercus julius. The sequence goes on from VZSV01000110.1 coordinate 873,464, forward strand.
CTGAAACCTGTTCTCTAAATGTTACATTTGAATAAATCGTGCCCTTCGTCAACTCGACTGCTTGTTTTGAAAGAGATCGGGCCTACAGTCGAGAGACTGCTCATGAACCCGATACTGCCAGAGTCGGGCCCATAGCTCATCATACTGTTTGTGAACTCGACTACTTGTTTTGAAGGCAGTCGGACCTACAGTCGACAGACTGTGAATCTGGTGCTGTCAGAGTCCGGCCTACTGTTACCACAGTATTTGGTATCCCTATTAAGAGATGAGTCCAGCCGCCCCTAGTCCCTTTAATCTTTGAGGATCATCTGGAACACAAGGGGATTCATCTCTTACCAAATTTGCACCACCCCTCATCAAATCTCTACAGCAAACAAGAAATATTTGGATAAAAATAACTACTTGATATTACGTTTGCTCTCAGTGATTCAGGGAGTGCTAGCTAGTTACTAAAATTCAAAGGCTCAAATTCAATTCAACCTACAAAAGAACCTTACAATTAATCTTGAAACTGAATTACATTCAGAAGCCAGAGGCAGTCTTGTCCCCGCTGTTACAGAAGGTATTATTTCATATTTGTCTTGTTGCTATGCTGAAGCTCAGCCATTGCTTTTTGTTTAAAGATTGACAGTACTGAAGCATTTATGATTTAACATTCATAAAAGCCCTCCTTATTATAAGTTTATTGAGTGATGGAATAGTTGAATAAAATCAGGAAGGTTCAGATTTTGTTTTCTCAGATTCACAGCAATCTCGCGGAGCAGGCTTTTGTTTGTTGGTTTGTTTGTTTGTTGCTGATCTTACCATTGGGGGTGGAAAGAGAACTTCACATGGACCTTGAGGAGATAATCATCATTCTGATTGTTAGACTGAATACTGCATTTGGTTTTCTACAAAACTGATGCATTTTTCAGGAAAATAAGATTTATCTCCGCAATTGCAAGGAGGTTGAGGTTGTGAAATAACAGCTTCAGAAACTGAGGTCATAAGGAATGAAATGCACATGTGTAGGAAATTAAAGATGCTACTAAAAGAGATGGAATATTTAAAAGAGAATATTATCACCATACCTGACACTCAGGGTGTTGTGATAACTGAGCCTAAGCTGTATGTACTAAGCCCTGCTTTTCTGGACATTTTCCAGATCATAGGTTTGTATGCATTCTTCAAGAGCATTTTCTGTCATATTATTTTTCAACAAAATTTCTAGTTTTGATCCTATATTTTGAAATATTCTCAAATCCATGTGCAGACTTGTAGCAGCAAAACTAAATTTTAAGCTTCTAAGCATTATCACAAGAAAAATGGAATGAATTGGTTTATACATAAATATGCATTTTCCATACGCAATTTAAGCGAAAAGAGCAAAAATACATTAGATGTCATGTAGTAGTTATTAACATATGGTTACAAACCTGTAGGATTACTTACCAGTCTCTGCCACTCAGTTGTATTCATGGGAAGTGGCTTTAACCTCAGTGCAAAGCTATTTGTACGTATAATTAAGTACTGGTTTCAGAAATATATTCCTCACCTTCCACCTTCTGCTTTTTCAACATCCAGTGTGACTCAGCAAGAGACAGCATTTTTATTTCAGCCTGCTCTTAGCTTTTGCATATAGGTTGTAGGCTTTTCCTTCTTCCACGCTAGGAAAAGGGCAAGAGGGTAGTGCGTAAACCAAGGCTGATTTTCTTTTTTCCCTCAACACAACAAGCAACATGGCAGAGACCCTTACAAAGAGTCATACTGTGCTGAGATGTCTTTTGGAAATATTAAGGTACTCTGTAGCATTTCAGCATAGCCTACAGGGAGGAACTTCACAAAACCAATCAAGTGCACCACGTGACACAGTTATTTGTACTGTAGTGCAACAGATTAATCCCTGATAACATGCCATATTACTAAGCCACCCACAGAGAACAATCAGACAAGGTCAAAGAGATTCCAGTAAAGTGGAAATAGTGTGTAAGTCAAAAAGAAATAAGTATTAAAGTAACTGCTGGCATCTGGTAGTACAGCACCATTATTGTCTTGATTCATCTGATGTTGGGAGAAAAAGCTTGAAACACCACTGTGTTAATCCTAGCCTAAAACTGAAGTAGTACAGACATAGTAAATGAAAATCATAGATATTCATTTTTCCAGGTTTCCACAAGTAGCATAAGCTAGTTGCTCTTCTTTTCCCAGTCTGCAGGAAGAGAGGTAGGAAGAGAGCTGTAAGGGAGAGGTGCAGGTGGTAAAAGCTGCTTTTGGCAGCAAGTCAAATCTTGGTTTATCAGGATTTTGGCATAGGCAAATTTGGGATTTTGCTTATGGCAAAGTACTGGCTTTGTCAGGACTTCATTCATAAACAGTCTGTACTTGAAACATAGATGTTAAGGAAATGATGTTTAAAATTTGGAATCCCTTTAGGAACATAATTTGTGTAGTTAACAGAGTTTCAAATATCCCTTTTTTTACTGAGTAATGTGACTAACCATTTTCCCCCCTCTGTTTTATTCTCTTGGTAGTCTATACACTCACCTAAGACTTCTTCTATCCATTTTCTAAATTTTACTCTGATTTCCTAAATGTGTGTACTTTTTGCCTTTTTCTAAATAGTTTAATAATTTGTTTTTATTCAAGTAACAAATAAATGCTGAAAAATACAAAATTTCATTTTTTTTATCTGAATAGATCAGAAGACATGCATTTTTGTTAGGTAACATACTTTCATTGAAAACCTCTAGCATGAATAACAGAGGAAAGCTAACACCATGTTTGTACTATTTATCCCTTTACCTGCATCCTTTGGAATTGAGTTTATTGTAATTTATTGAAATTACTTTCAGAATTAAACTTCCATTTCCCTGAGGTTCCAAAATTAAAAGCATCAGTCTTCCTCCAAGGAAATTTTAATCACCTAATGGGTGATTTTATCTCAATATTTACCAAAAAGTAACCCCCCCCCCCGGCAAACTGCTGTACTAATTATATAAGATTATTCCATCAAAAGTTCCACTTTAAAACTTAGAAACACTGTTCTGTGAATTATTTCATTTCTCTCTTGCTGTATGAAGTCCTTAGAAATTACTATGAATTTGTCTCAAAGAAGAAAAGAAAAAAAAATGAGAGAGCAAAGATGGCCTTCAGCCATCTGTGATCTCATCACATGAATAAATTCAAGTGTGGTCAGGGATTTCTAAGGAAAAACGCAATTCAATATTCTGTGTTCTGTATTGAAAATATAATCTGTTCGTCTATGTAAAAGACACCAGGTTAAGAAATCTTTGACCCAAAATGGAGAGTGACAGGAGCAGCTAAATGGCTTTCTCTATTCCATGTACTAGTTTACATGCACTAGCTGTCATCTCACCTGCTTAAGAATGGTCATAAAACTTTTACTGTAAAAATAAGAAGGCCTGAGGAAATTACCAAGTTCTTTCTCAAAAGTATTCCTTTATCTCAGCTTTTTTTATGAGCTCCCTCACCTGCCTGTAACAATTTCTCAAAGTTTACATCAAGTTGCAATTCCTCTCATCATTTCAAAGGAATTTTCAAAATAAAATAGATGGAAATAGAGAAAATGTACTGAATTTTAAGCACACGTGATTCATCTGACTTAGCTTTGATGTCTGTTAGTAACTTGAGTGTAATTAAGGGGCAGAATGTCTATGAGACTTTCCCACGTTCTATGACAGGAATCAGCCTATCCCATAGCAATTACATTGGTAGTAGCCATGTTACAAGAGGGCCTGGATGAATACATTAAAAACAAACTTGGAAGGATGAGGAACCTTTGAGATAAGAAAAGAATTTTCTCCAGATTTGTTTATCATTTTTTTCTTGTAGTAAGCACTGAGCATATAATTAGTGAAGTGCAATAAAGGAAACAGCCATTCCTTGGAAAGGTCTATAAGATGATATTCAAAGATGGATCTCACATTTTAGAACGTCTTTAGTTAGGAAGCCTCTCTATGCTAGTCAGTCCTTAAGTAGTTATCCATCTCTTTCTTAGCAGATGTGAAAGTATAATTAAATAATTCTCTGCCTCAGTTGAAGATAAAGGTAAAATAATTCTCAATTACCTGCTTCTCAGATTAATTCAAAGAAAATTTCTAAACAATGGCACCAGGAAGACCAAGGTGAGTATTCTATATCAAGCAAGGCAAGGACCAAAACCTTGAAGGTACCCATAATACCTGTACAGAAGAATTTACATGTTGCAAAGACTTGGGACTCTACTGTGAAAATATTCTTTGATATCTATCTTTGTGATCTATGATAGAGGGAGATAGATCTATGATACAGCCAAGTGAATGGTTATGGATAACTTCATGTCGGCTTCTGGAGACAGGGCACACATTCCTCAAAGAGTGGAGCAGAGGCTAAGGCATGTGATTAGACAGAGGTTATTTGTGTAGCAGAGAGTCACCCAGCAGAAGCTCTTTTAGGACATAGCTCTGCAATCATTTATAAGAAGATTTCCTGTCGGAAGTCAGCAGGAGTTCGGAGACCATCAGGAATTCAGAACAAGCTCTTAGTAGGAAAGAGGAGAGACGGGGAGTCAAGTATCTGCTGTTTGCTCACCAGGGACGACCTCAGGGCAAGAAAGATCAATACAAGTGGAGAGCTGGACTTAAGAGGAGGATGTATGAATGATTTCTCTGACTCTTGACTGAAAAAAGAGAGAGGAAGCAAGTGTCTAATTTCCTTGTCTCAAGGCTTTTCTTTTTCCTAATGTCAAGCATGTAGATAGGTTTTTTATACATGCTAAAGTTAAAAAATGGAAAAGTTTTGAGAAATTTACCTTTACAAAGCTTTTTTTTTCTCTCCCATCATTTTTCTACAACCAGCTCAAGCTCTAAAATATAATACATCTTCCTTTCCACCCTAAACCAGGTGTTTCTCTGATTAACTTAAGCCCTGGTTTCCTTTCAAATTTTATTAAACATAAAAACATAAAAAATATATATACAGATTTATTCAGTATATTACAGATAAAACTCTGCTGCACTTCCATAACAAGTCTTCAACACCTCAGGTACAATAAGTAGGCATCCTGTATGTATATTTCCTTCTCAGCTTCTGTGTGTGTGTGTGTATGTGGGTATATATAAATATATGTATATTTTTATATATATATACACATACTCACAGTTGCATATTCATGTATATTCATAGTATACTCACAGCTGTGTATTCATAGAGATGAACACTTCTGATATTCTTGATTATCTGAACTACCCCAAAGGTACCCCACAGTAATAAATTTATTATATTTTTCAACTTGTCCAACACCTTAATTGAAAAAACACGCTATAACTTTCAGTGATCTTGACACTCAATTTCCCCTAACTTTAGCATCTAAATTTCCTCAGTAATAAGCCAAGAGCAGTAGTTCCATATCCTGTAAACATCCATTTTTTTCTCCATTATTTATATGTTGGATGATTAGCTTAGACAAAACACTTAAGTTTTAGAGGTGTAAGAATAGGTGAAGTTAGCTCTATTATAGTTGCATTCCTCTTGAAAATGAAACTAAATATTTTTAAAGTATGACATATTCATGTATTACATTAATACTATATAGGCAATGAAACATGTTATATTATGAAACATAGAATAATAGCTTTCCTTCCTGCATTGTTTTTGTTTATGCATTTTATCTACAACTGCAGCTCGCAGATTATTTTCTTATGTGCCACGTGTAATTTGAGAATATTGAATCATGTGTTGGTTAAGGAAAAGCGAAGATGAAGAAAAACAAGTCTTAGATAAAAGGAGTAATAGAAAAGAAGCAACGAGAAAAAAAATGGCCAATCAAAATACTGAACAGTCTCACAAAGATTTTTTAAATAGTATATTAACCATAAATCTATGTAATACATCTGTAATACCCGATCAGTAATTAAGCAGAAGAAATAATAATGTGAGAAATTAACATTGAGTATACTTAATTTATAAATCAAAAAGCAGAAATAGAATTACATCATTATTACACAGGAAAGTTTTGTTATCTTGGTAAGAGCAATTAAAATTATTCCTCATTTTTAAGGGCTTCCTTAAAGTTAGGTGTATGTAGATCGGTGAGAAACTGTCCTATGTTCCTAGTACAGGAACAGGTTACTCATATGGGAATTACTAATAATAGCTAACAGAGCAGTGAGGGGTGAGAAATAGCTAATAAGGAAGACCTGGGAGTATGGTTATTTGGGAGGAGCATGGGAAGAAAAATGACTTTAAAAAGAATTAAAAATGTGGCTTATGCCATCAGAGACAACTTGGATTGTGCCTTGCTCATCAGCAAGTTGTGAATATCCCAGACAATGAGCGAAGAGGAGACCAGAGGAAAGCAAGAGAGCCATCTGTCCTAGCAAGTTTCCTCACCACAGCAGAAGACCAAAAAAATTTTAGGAATTGCAGTTTAAACTGTTTATTCCTTTTCTTGTTTTTTATTTTCTCCCTTTACTAAATTTTGTTTGTGAGCAGAACTTAATTTTGCCAGGTTTCTCTCTGGAAGATCTAACCTGTTTTATTAGTGAACCCTTTAAATTCGACTCAGTCCTATACTGTTGCCAGCCAACTCTTGCCAGAAGTTTACAAATATTTATCCATATATGTAATAGACTTCTTCATTATGCTTCTTATGCTTCTTCCCAAGCAATTGTGGAAAAATACAGTAGCTGGCCATAAAGTATAGAAAAAGGAAAATAACTTTCAAATTTTGTGCAATATTGAGCACATCAAAGCTATTCTAGTACCTTCAAAGTATCCATTACATTGTGGATGCAAATGCATGCATGCAGCTCTTTTCAGTTCCACTGGAGCTTGACTCATTTAAGAAATGAACATTATCCTGTTTACCAAATTTAGAGGCATTGATGTAATGAATTGAATACTAAATATGCACTGGATCCTGGGAATTTCTGTATGCCAAGCGCCTGTGAAAACCCTTTTTGTGTATCTGAAGTGAGCAGCTACACTTTTAAGAGGCATTGATCTCCTGTCTAAAAATCTTATTCTAATAAGTGAATTATTAGGGTATCTTGAACAATATGAGGAAAGGGATGTTGATTTTGATATTTACGCCAAACAAAAATCCTTTCATAGTTCAATCTGGATAGTTTGCAGAGTTTCCACTTCTCTACCTGTCTGCATTGTCACTAGCTCACTCTGTGTTAGTCAGGACTTCTGGCCCGAACTCCTCACCCTGCTCATGCTGCTCATCACAGTGCACGACTTCTGGAGGTGCCTAATGGCCAACACTGGTCACCGTTGTGCTCAGACTGCGCAGCGTGCTGGCCCCCACCAGCCGGCGAGTTGGGGCCTGGGTGCCTCAACGCCAGCCAAATAACACCCTGTTCTGCTCAGTTATACACAGCCAAAGTCTGTGTTTACCAAGAGTTTATGCCTTTTTGTTTGCTTGCTTGTTTAACAGAGTTGCTGTGCCAAGGCTGTTATGAACAAATTCTGTTTGGTTTATTCAAGTTAGTACTTGGATTGTCATCATTTCCCTCCAAACTGAAAAGTTTAGTATTGCTTTAAACCATCCACCCATAGGAATTTTGGCAACCCAGGTAGGAGTTCCTTTGTGTTATGCAAATTTCAAGCATTCATTTTTATCTACAGAGCAGTGAAAGAAGTGGAGAGCAATTCTTCTCACTTGTTTCAAAATCTCCGCAAAATCTCCCCAAATGTAATGATGATTAGTTTTTGTTGAGTTTTGTCTCACCTGTTTCTTTTAGCCTCCAGTGCATATACATACACACACATGCAAAATTTTTCCCCTCTAATGTGTCACATAAAGTGCATTCTGATGAATATTTTTTTTTCCCTTATGTACTTCAGAGGAATGCATTTTTTAAGATAGCTCAAATCTGTGCTTTTGGATTAATAAATACTGAAAATGTTTTAACAAATTTATGAATACAGAGTCATCAATCACAGGATAAAACACACATTCAAAGTAATGATTTTGCCATGGTTTATTTTGCAGTGAAACTGCTTTAATCATGGAAACATATATGTATTGCCATCTAACACCTTGCTTACAGCTCTAGAAATAGACAAGTTTCCATAGTTATTTCTGCAGAAATAACACTTCTGCATCAGCCTTTTGGAAAATATTGGTGCCCAAAAGACCATGAAGTTTCTAACTGAAAGTAAGATCTCCCGTGCTATGTTCAGCAACCAGCTAGTTCCAAATTATTTGAAATAAGAACTAGCTTAACCTTCCAAAGCAAGGAGAGACCAGAATATTTGAATATGGAGGGGAGGAAATCAATCTTATTAATTACTCACCTCTGAAGTGCCTGAGGTGTTATCAATATTTACTGATAACATCTCTGTTACAGTCACTGAATAATTCATTAGAGGTCCAGATATAAGGTATTCTAGATTTATTATGCCTTCTCAGATGAAAAAATCTCAATTTCTTATGTGTTCTCAGAAAAAAGTCTTCAAAAGGCCCTAGCGCTAAGAATTTTGTCTGTCAGCACTCTGTAAATACACATTATGTTATATGACTAATATGGTTATCAATATCATGCTGATACTTAATTCTTATTCATTGAGTGTAGCGTAAAATAAGTACAATGTATTGTTTCCAGCACCAGCAATCTTCACCTATTTTTCCTTTTTTTTTTTTTTTAAAAAAAAAAAAAAAAAAACTGCTTTTAGTTCATAGTTCCACCATTTGTCTTCCATCCAGAATCTATGGAAGACTGGAAGATGTTCCAAATGTGAGCTGCAGGAGGATGCCTGACAAATTACAGACAACTGCAATCCACCATATTTCCTAGGTTCAGTAACCCTCAAGAAGTTGAAAAGCAGTCACAGGGTGCAGACTTCAGAAGTGGTAAGTCTCCTACTGTTTCTTTTCAATTAGTGCCACTTTCTAGATTTAGGATACAGTAGGTGACTTGTTGCACTCTTTTGTCCAATCCTATTGTAGAATTACAATGAGATAAATAGGCAGTATTAACAAGAGCTAATCCTACTATTTGAACTCTGCAATGCGTGTTTTTGTCTGGCAGCTGCTTTCCATTTTCTACTTTATAACTACAGCAATTGAATTGCAGCTAGAGAGAATCAATCTGTGGTTTTAAGAAGAAAACCTGTTAGTGAGACAAAAGATAGTGGGGATGTTGAAGTATAGAGGGCATACTATGAAGTTTAATACAGTGTAATGGCTTTTAAATATGATACTGACTGCATTCTGTAGCGTAAATAGGAAAGGGAATCTCTATGTAACAGTTGCAACCCAGATTGAAATTTGGTTCCTTTATCTTCTGTCAGCAAAAACTGGGATATCAGAGGTCATGACTGTTTCTGAAATATTTTAGTTAATGTGCTGAACTTGAGAACTTTAGATTCACCTACGCAAGAACAAGAAATAATGATATAATAATACAATTGTTTTTTCTAAGATTTATTCTTGGTCATTATCTATCTCCTTTTCATTTAGATTTCTAAAATATAAATTGCAGAAATATCTGTATAATGTCCATATATCTTTATGATACATGTCTTGCCAAGTTCCAAATTATTTTATAGAACATGACAATTCCCCTTGACAATTAATGAATGAATGCCAAAACATTTTCATTACTTTAGTTCAAAAAAAAAAAAAAAAAAAAAAAAGAGAGAGAAGAGAGAGAGAAAGAAGAGACATTTCAGAATTAGAGAATCAGAGTTAGTTCTTTTGGTTGAATTATAGTTGTTCTACTTAGCATCAAAGTTCTTTTCATCAACAAATCTTGTTTGAAAGTGTTCATGAAAGTCATACGTTTTGGCAGGAAAGCATCCTCTAAAAAGGAATCTCACCTCAAATCCCTCTCCATTTCAAAATGGAAACAACACTTTTCACTGCAGTAAGAAATTAATATCCTAAAAGATGTTAGGATTTAAATGAAGGTATATTGATGCTACAGTCACCTTCTTTAGTCTTAGTAGGGTCGCTAGATTTGGACCAGTGTAAATTGCAGCAGAATCTGACTCTGTTTTTTGTTCATAAAACTTCAATGTTTTGCAAGAGGCAAAACAGTATAAAAGGGCATTTTCAAATTAGATTTAAACTCTTATATACATCTGTTTATAACAGAATTTAATCGGCTTGTAAAAGTACACAATACTACGGAATTAAGAAACACCCATGTTTCACTGGAGAAATAAAACATAGAGCTTTTTCATTAAATACCAAGTTCTTTCTAGCAATACTTGATAACTTTAATATCTCTTAACAAAAATTGATTTTGTTTATGCAGAATCATAATGGATATGGCTGCCTAATTACTATGTGCTGACTACTAATTATTAATTATTGTGTTTTCTTCTATAATTTATTTGCCAGAAAAATTCAACTCTGAGGCAGCATCTGTTTTCCAGTGAAGTCCTGCTTTGACTTAATTTTACAGCTGAATAGAAAGAGGAACAAAGAGGTTGAGTAACTTGCCCAAGGTTATCAAGACTGCAATCAGCCTTGATTAGAGCCAAGTGCAAATTATTTTTCAGTCTCTCGTTCTAGTCACTGAAGTTGATGTGTTCTTAGCTTTTGGCAGCTGTTGCAGAAGTTACCAACAGAGGACACACAATAATCTTGGATCACACTGACCCTTCCTATGGAAGGAAATCGGGCAGGCAAGAATTCTCTGAGATTTTCCATATACTTTCCCTGAAAACTGTAGCATAAAAGAATAGTAGTTAGAACACAAAAACATAAGGAACTTAAATTCCACATTTCACTGGCTGGATTTTTTGCATATGAAGAGGCTTGGACTAATGTTAATGCTAATGTTAATGTTAATCTCTCTGTGACGGAATTGTCATGATGAATGTAAATCCATCAGGAAGCTTCCAAAACCGCCTGGCTGCCATCCTGTGCCCCGTGCTCTGGGTGTCCCTGTTGGAGCAGGGGGGGTTGGACTAGATGATCTCTAGGTCCCTTCCAACCTCAACCTCAGTGCAGTGCAGTGCAGTGCAAGCAAGCTTCAGGTTTTGGAGTTGGTAACCTCCATTCTGCTTCTCTGATGGAAGTCCTTGCTATTAAAGCAGATATATCTCATCTACAGGATCAGTTCCTAAAGTAGCGAAGTTTTCAGTGAGGTATATTGAAACAAAACAGAATTATTTTTGTTTTGCATTGGTGCAGCAGACTGGAAATCACAGAGGTGCAGCAACATAATCAGGAGCAAATCCTGGCTTTAGCTGTGACAGTGCTCTTCAAAGGGGCAGAAGCAGTAATAGCTTCAACCACTGATCTTAATCTTCCAGCTTAAGGATCAGACCTAAAGGCTGAGTGCATGTTTTGAAGAAGATCCTGAAAAAAAAAGGCACCTCTTTGATTATTTTCCCAGTCAGGCTCCTTCTGAGCAGAACACCCTCAAAGGGGTGTTTGTGTTTGACTGCGGTGGATGTTGGAGTATAAGGATTGCTCTGTTCTCCGATGCTGTTTATGGAAGGGGTCATGTGTAATTTCTACACAGAGTCAGTTCAGGTTAATAGAGAGGTTCGGGTGGCTTCCTCTGAGTACATGGTTTAAACCCAGCAGTGAGACTCTGGAAATATTGGTTGGATTCTTGGGCTTCCTGTACATCCAGTGCAGAGCACTAGGCACATCTAATAAGGAAATTGCTGAGGCCTAGAGAAGCACCTCTTCAGGGTCTTGTGTGTAGAGTGGAGAGTTCCTGACCGTGGTTCACGTCCCTGGTGCTGAGAACTATCGACAGAGGCCTAGATATTAAAGGGCTGAGACATGAACACAATGCTTTCCGTTGCAGCCTTGCAACTTTGATGTGTGTTGAGACATAAGTTGGGCCTGCTGTTAGGTCCCCATGTGGCTTTACAATGCCAGTCTTGGAAGCCCTTGGTTTCTCCCAAAGCTGTAGGCTGGGAGGCCTGCCCAACTCAACTCCTGGTGAAGGGACATATTTCTAGCATGGACTCAGATTGGAGGTGTTCATGAACTTCATGCAGCTTTAGTTGGCCACCTCAGTCTAGAAGAAACCAAGGAATATGACACAGGAATATGTCTGAATTTGCTGAAAGGTTGCACCATTCAAAGTACTGACTTTGAATCACCATGCTTTCTTTTCTGGGTGGGATGAGTAGGAACATAAACTTTATTTTTCCTAAAGATATTCACCCAAGATTTCTAATAACTGGGAAGTGACATTGCTGAACCACTATGGTGTGGAAACCACAGTTGATTTTTTTGTTTTGTTTCTAATAACAATAGTAATTTGCAGAGGCAACGCCAATTTTTAAAGGGGCACAAAGTTACTTGAAGGAGTGTACACCCTTGGTCTAATCCTTGGTCTATGACTCGTTAGTTGTGAACAACAAAATACAACTAACGAGTTCCCCACTTCTACTTGTGAACAACAAAATACAAGTAGAAGTGGGGAAGCTGAGTTCTGGACTTGCTACATCTGAAGGAGATTTAAACAACAAAAACCCATAGGTAAATATTTTTTAGATTATGATGGGAAAGGCCCTAACCATTATATTATAAAAGATTCCTAGATGGACTAATTGCCACCAAGATGGTTAGGGGGACTGAAGTATAAGACACAGAACAGAGATGTAGAAAATGGCCTTTATTTAGCCAGGAAAAGAGAATGCTGAGCAGAGATCCAGTTGCTGTCTTCCATTATTTAAATGGAGATTACTGAGAAAATGAAGGAAAAACTGTTCTTCTAGTTGCACAGTGAAAGACAAGAGGGATCAGTCCACAATTTGCAACAAGGGAAATTCCTACTGGATATAAGGAAGAAGAATTAACCATGAAGCACTAGAACAGGTGCACAGAAGGGCTATAAATCGAGTATCTGGACATACTCAGAACTTCAGTGGGCAAGACACTGAGCAATCTGATCTGCTTTGATCTTAGTTTTGTTTTAAGCATGCAGGTCAGAACAGAGGAAGGGAGTCTGGAGGCCATATAGTCCAACCTGTTTTTCTTCTGTGACCCTCCCATTCTCCTTCTGAAGCCTGTTACTATGCAAAAAAGAATTAAGAATTTTTGGGAACAGAAATAGAATAATCATGAAATATTCTGATTCCCTAATCCTTGGGATGCAATAACCTCATTACGGAGAGAGGATCCTGGGTTCTGCCAGTCCTATGTAACCTAAAATGCATGCGCAGTACTTAATTAAATTTTGTGGCTGCTGAGGCTGATGAGTGAGTTAATGACCTGACCTCTTCTCAATGGCTTAGATTTGTTATGTCTGCCTAAGCATGGATTTTCGCTAAGGGTTTACCTCAAAGCATCATGTATTTATGTAATAAAGAATACCATGACATGATTGTCTTTATTATCTCTTCTCACCTGTTTGCTGAAGAAAAACTTTGTTTTTTTTCTCTTACTGTTTAGAAAAAGGAAAACACATTGAAGAACATACTCTCAGGCTGCTAAAAGAACAGGTCTTTCTTCCTGTTCCCTTCCTTCGATGGCTGGAAAGCATATCACTTCTATTCTTGGTTTTACAGTCTTCTAACAGCACCAGGCAAACTTTATTTTATTATTATTTTTAATAGATAATACAGAATCAAGTATGAAGGCTTTATTTTTGCAGGGTAGTGTATTAATGACACCTCTATTAATTGTTAAATGCAGTAGTCACTAAAAGTAGAAAAAAAATGCTGAACAAACGGATGCTTAAATAACATAAAGATAGCATGATGACCCAAATAAAAAAAAGATGAGCCATAGAAAAAAAAGATGGTATTCAGAAATAGATCTTGGAATCACCCAGAATTACATAAATTCATGGGATATGTAAGCCTAATATGCAAGAGATATCTGTAAAGAATTTTGATCTGGGATATCTTACATGTTTACAACATATAATGTGTTGTAACACATCTCATGTGTTCTTATGTGTTTACAGCAGCACAAAGATAATTTATTTTAGGAGAGCACCTAAAAGTATAGTAAGAGGCCAGTAAAAGCATTCAGTGGGAGGCATTGCAGTGAACAGCCATTGGATTTGGTTCATGAGATTCAAAGTTCTCCTAGAAAAACACTGAAACCTATTTTCCTAACCACTAAACGAACTGATTTGCTATGGTCATGCTGTACTATCGTATGGAAGGAAAGTCACCTCAAAGATGCTGCCAAGCAAGCAAAGAGCATTGCACTTCTAGAGGAATCAGGGTTAGGTTCTGTTTTATTTAGCATCTGATTCAAAAATAAGCTTCAAGTAGTACTAAATCAGGGAGTGTCCGGTATAATGGTTATGATGAACTTATAAACAGAGGCGGAAAGACTAGAAAAATAGAAAAAAAAATAAATAAGTAGTAGAATAGCAGAATAGCACAGCTTTCTGTGGTAGAAAAAAATTAAGAATTATACCACACATAATTTATGGTATCACAGGGATTGAAACCATGGTGATTAGCATGACATGGTGAGAAACAGGGTGATGTACCTGCACAAATCTGGAGCTGAAATTTTGGCCGATCATTTAACTGACTTTACCCCTCTGTGTTATTAGCCCTTACTTCTTTATTTCAAGTACCTTTTTCAAAGGTTCCATACAGAGGCCTGAAATAAAGTAAAATGCAGATAGCCCTTGGGAAAGGGTAGTGCTCAAGAAGTTCCAGGTGGAGTATACCGAAAAGTCAAAATATGACTGCTTTGTATGGTACAGGAAAGAAAGTAAGATAAATTCAAAGCTGGTTTCTGTAAGGGCCCTATTTTTTGTAATTATAGTACTCCCTCCATTATGTTTTATGTTTTACCATTTGTGTACACATTGCATAGTGCCTCTCTCTGTATCTAATCTCCCTGAAAGCATTTGTGCAAAGAAGAGTTTGTACAGGCTTATGAAGTCAAATGAAGAATAATGAAGTTACTCCCATACTATACAAAGGGAAAAAAAATTCCCTTAAATTTTTGAAAGATTTAAGTCAGCAAAAACCCCGAAACTTCTGAAGAGCTGGGGGAGTAACTTGCAAGGGAATGTTTTGCAAGAGGATGCTATCTAAGTAATGACAAAAAGAAAATATAACTATTGTTTTGATCAAAGTGTTAATTCCAAGGAATGAGGAAAAGTTTTTGTTGTCACAGTCTAAAAAAAAATTAGACATGATAAGATTAAATTAATAGTGGGGAAATACAAGTGGTTAGATATTTGGGCTAGTCTCCAAAGGCATTGACTAAGGGGTTTTAATAAAATACTTTTAAAAGATGAAGAAAATACATTTTGGGAAATCATAACTAACTTGCATAAAATGCTGACCTAAAATGTATGTATTTGTAACTTACACATACAGGCCCACTGGTACCAGACTACCATATTAGTCTGGTAAACGATATACCATCGTTTACTTCTGCCACTTCCAACAAAAACATGAGTGAGACTGTTTGTTTGTACTTAGTACAGGATAAGGAAAAGTTACTATCACAAAGTATGCAGAGTTGCAGATACCAGTTTTATATCCTTCCTCCTCCGAAGCCTGTTTTTTCAGTTACCACTGTTCCATTCTTGATGTATCTGAAGTAGCCAAATGCACTTAATGTGCCGCTCCAAAATAAGTATATTAACTTTTGAATATGGCAGATAGGATAGTTTTAAGGTCCATGACCTTGTCATATCAATAGACCTTATCCAGATGTTGAGTTGCCAAATTATATGCTCAGTCTTGAGCCTCAAATCCTCAAATACAGATTTAGGAGGCTAACTTTAAGTAGGCCGTTTTTTTTCTCCCCAAAACTTTAGAAAAAAAACAATCGAGTCTTGTGGTCCAAGGGCAGATGCTGTGCTTTTGACAATCCAATTGCTGCTCACTATAAATTTAGGATCCTAAATGCTAGGATCCTAACAGCTGGTGTACAGCAGTGTAGTGCTGGCGCAGTCATTAGAGCCGAGGCGCTTTATACCAGCTGGGGACTCTGTCCCCGATGACCAAAACTATTTCTCTGCAGCTCTTTCTTAATGTAAAACTTTTTTTCTCTTAGCAGCAAAATGGTCATTGAACCAGCACCAATTGAGACAAGCCTCAGATCTGAAGCCATTTATCCTTCATCTAAACTGATTTGTTATAGAGTTTAGCGTTGAAGGGTTGGATTGCCCTGTCTACTGGGTATGTCCAGAAAAGAGATGGTGCAGTTCACTATCTGCATTGTTTTTAAACCACCAAACAGATTGCCATTTAAATGCAGGCAGTCAGCTGTTATTATTGACTACTGCCATTAATACCATAGCTTTGAGCACTATTTCACTGTTGCAAATGTTTCTTAAATTAGTTTTTCTCCCCTCTGCTGTGTTCCTTTAAAAACAACGCCAGTGGGTTTTATTGGGAGTTTTGAAAGCTACTGGCCTCCACGGCATTTACCAGTGGCAGGAAGCAACAGACTTCCACGGACTCCTACAGAGAAGTTAAATAGCTGCAAACATTTTCTCTGGTTTAAAGCACTGTGCTCGATGGTGCAAGCACACTGTGCTTCCTTTGCCTCACCATCACTCTGGGATATCTACTCTGAAAATAGATTTGAATTAACTTGAAAATTCAAGATAAGCTTGATTGCCAATCTGTCAACAGCCCCTAAAATAATAATAATTGTAACAATAAAAAGAACAACAGTAAAGTGACAGCTCAGAAAAGCAAGCTGCTGGGTACACTCCATGCCCCCTCGGGGTTTGTGTTCTTGTTTGCTATCAATATTGATATTCAGCAGGGGAAACCTAGCCAAATGAGAGGACGTAAGAGGGCACTACAGAAATCAAAACTGTGGCACAAATCACAGTTGGGCCTGACTTTTGTTTCTTTAAAAATTTAATTGGAACCAAACTGTGCAGCCACAAAGCTCATCAGCGCTTCCCGTTCACAACGTTAGAGAATCAGATGTTCAAACACAGCAAATTAGCGAAGAGCGTGTTTACACTCTGCTCCCTTACTACTGCAAATGATTCTTTGATGAACACAGAAGCGCAGCCAGGAGGAAACGCCAGCGTATGCTGGCAGATTCCGGGCGCCTTGGTGCCGG
>VZSV01000110.1:890703-972665 GCA_013398735.1 Nothocercus julius
TCGCCCCGCTGGCTGCACCCTGCTTCCACGGGCGGATTCCGGGCGCCTCGGTGCCGGCACCTCGCCCCGGTGGCTGCACCCTGCTTCCACGGGCGCCCTTGAAGGGCTGCAAGACCCAGGAGAGCGGCCAGCTGCCCATGAGCTCTAAAGCACCCTCAGAGCAGAAGCGGCATGGGACTTTTGACAGGGTTGTTCTCAAGCCACACACTTACTCAGGTGCCGGCGAGCAAGGTTTGTGTGCAGCACGTGCTGTCCCTCGGAGGAGAGCACGGCTGCGCAGCCGGGATCTCTGCTGTGCTCAGACGCGTTGCCCGTGTCGCCGGGCTGCGAGGAAGCAGCGCACGGGGAGAGAGCAGGTCTCCGTGCTCTCCGTGCTCTCCTTTCCGTGGAGGCCCTATCACGCTGTTGGGCTCCTAAAACGGTACCTTCCCCATATCAAAGCTGCCCTAGTCCAGCAATTCTCTGTGGCTACCAGATGAAAATTAGAGAAATAACCGGTTTTCTTCTTCTTTCCAAGGCCTTAAAGAATCAGGCCCTCCCTTGGGAATAAATGCAATGCTACAAGTCAAAGGAGCTTCTACCTGCTTTAATTTCAAACTGCTCCCAGATGGAAGGCAAACAGTACTGAAAGTCTCTATGAAGTTAACAAATACCAAGAGTTTGAGGAAAAACTGAACAAATCTACGTTTTTGCAAAGCATCTTCTTAGCTAAGATCAGAACCTTAATTCAAGGTTTTAATTCAGTCAAAACTGAAATGAATATGCATAAATAAAATGAGGGATGTATAACATTAAAAATAGGGTCGTCTAGGGGATTGCTAACCAGGACTGTGCTAGCTTCTGTATTCTTAACAAGCAATTATTAAAATAGTAATTAAATGAGTTATATTTATGGCCTCTGCTAGCTTAATTGCCAGTGAGATTGTCATGAAATTGTTCTATGTTTTATTCTAGATATTATTTAATATCCTAAATTATTCTACTATTCTAGATATTATTTAATATTCTAAATTATTCTACGTTCTAGATTATTTTATGGATACTTGGAAAGTCTTCTCTATTTAATTGGGAAGTCTTTAAATAGGCTTAATTGTGTCTACTTAATCACATAGGGAATATACTTAAACCCAGAGACAGTGTCAACAGTTGTGTGGTTTGTATTTCCCCTTAAAAGCAATTCAGCTGATTTTAGAAGTGCCTCTCTCTAGGTTACGTGGTGGGGAATAGGCAGATCCTGCACCAAAAAATGTGGCCGGAGTCACAAGGGCCTCCCCCTGGCTCCTTGGTTCAGATTTACCCATATTCACATCCTTTGTGTCTGCTCACCTGCCCTTACTGACAGAAGTGAGCAAGCAGCAGTTTACTCCGTAGCTCTCCTGTGATACTCTGCATCCCTCTGGAATATAAGAATATAAACCACTGTTTTTTAATAAGCATTAGTTCATAATAATTGTATTAAAACATTTCATAAAGGATTATTCCCCATGGCTTTCAGCAATTTGATAGCTTTTATATTTTTCTATTTTAGGATTCAGCACTTTTATTGTCATTCAATTATTGATGACTTCAATAACATCTGCATTGGCAGGAGTATTCAGTTGTTCAATGCGCTGGCTAATACATTTTTCACATTTACTTTTCTTTAAAGATTCCAGAAGATTAGTATAATGAGGGAATGACCAAAGATGCTTCTCAATTAAAATAAATTTATTATTTGGAGATCCTGGTCCCTGTTTTAAATGGCTGCAAATTAGACATGACTATATTGAAAAAGTATTGTGTCTGTTTTCCCGCTCGTGAACTAACCTCAAAATTTAACTTCTTAAGGTGCTGCCCAGACAGTCATAGTGGCTTGTATGAAATATGCATTGCAAACCTTCTAAAACAAGATTAAGAACAAAGACTAACAAAGAGAACTTTTTTTAAAAAATAAGTGGCATGGTATTTTCTTTGAAAATACATTCTTTGAAGAGCTGATTACATTCCCTGCTGTTCTCAGATTTCTGTAACCTTGATAGAAGGATAGAGTAAATCTGTTTTACTCTATCATGGGAATAGCCCAATTGTTATTAATTAAAGAACCCAACAGTCTAATTTAAATTGAGTGTAGGCTAGCCTGAAGCTGGATGTCTTAAAGGACGGCACTTGCACTATTCATGTACAGATGAAAACTCTACATTGTTTCTTCACTGTCTTTTCTAGTTTGGGGGAGGACTATCAGCAGCTGACGAGTCAGCATAAAAATGTCTTCCAAAGTAGTATGGCACTAAAATAATAAAGTTATAATTTAAAAACATTTACCTTTATACCTAGAGAGCTGAAATATAGCCAAGTCTATATGGTAGATTTCTTTTCCTACAGTTTTATAATGATCAGACTCCATTGGTAATGGATGTTCTATTGCCATTTTTAATGAAAGGGGAATTGTTCCCTGTTTTACTTAATTACTTTGCTATATCAGAAACACAATTTACTATTCTTTTATGCCTATCAGCTTAATAGAATATTAAATAGTTATTGACTTTGGAAGAGATGAGCCATCACAGTTTATTGAGCTGAGAGGTAAATAGTCAGCAATCCACTACAATTAAGCTTCTGCATGTGTTCATTTGCAGAAAGTGTGGGTGGTAAAAAGAAGCTTGGCAAATGTGATAATAGCTACATCATTAGGACCCAATTAGGGACTGATCTAAAGAGGATCTGAAGAATAGGATTTTCTAAAGCACTTCAACTCCCACAAAATAACAAAGCAGTAAATAATATTAAGCTGTTTGCCATATTTAATATATCTGATCATAGTATTTTAATTCCTGACAGACTTAAAAAAATAAGGGAAAAGGTACAAAGATGCACAGAATCTCTTCTTCCAATTTCGAACTATTGTTTAGTGTTGTTCAGATGACATAATAAGTTACTGGAAAATTGACATTGGTGTAAGAAAAAGAAGGAACCATTTTCCGTATCTTAAGTTCTGGTACTAATCACTCTAGTGGCTGACTGAAAAATTAGACCTAGTCCTTATTTGGCATCTATCTTGTAGCCAAGTGTGGGAATACCCAAAAAATCAGCAGCAAGTCCTGTCTTCTCCTAAGTACTTTTTTTTCGTACCTTGTGGGAATTTTTTGCTAGCATGAGCTCGAAATCTGTGCAGAGAGCGTTCTCCAAGGAAGGTCTTTAATGGCAGAGAGCAAAGACCTTCTGAATGTCCTTTGGACACTTCAGTTGCCTTTCGCTCTTCATTCAACCCTGAGAGGTGAAATTCTTAACTTATCAGCATTAATAGGAGTTTTGCCATTAACTTGGAAGGAGTTAAGATTTCATTTTGTATTTCTGGGATCGGGTAAACCAAATGCTAGCCATCTCACTGCTGAAATTTTATTTGAATGACAACTTTGAATGTTTTAGCCAGGAGCAAACAAGTGTGAATTCTTTTGTACCTCTCCTTTAACACTTCATTTTAATCTTCTGCTCAGGCTTATTTCATTGAAAGTGTGGAAATGCTCTTGATATTCCTATTACAGTAACAATGTTATGGGATATTAATGCTGGAATGTAATGTAATTCCTCATACAGCAAATGCATATGTCAAGCACATCTCTACTAAAATGATTTCACTGTTAAATTAATTGCCAGGTATTTAAAATATGCTTAGAATGGGCAGTTTTCATAATACAATAGTTTTATAATGTGTGACTCACTGGCTGCATATATGTTCATTCATACTATGTGAAAAAAAGCTTTCTTTAATGAAAAAGAACATTTTAGAAGCCTTCTTAGGGAGATAGCTAGACAAATTAAGCAAGTTTTCCATAGACTAGGCAGCTTTCTTGTGTCTATTTGGAAATAATGAGAAAGGAACTTACTAATCTCATCTGAACAGAGTTTGGTTTGAAGAGGTAGTTAAGTGACCAGCCCTTTTCTGAAAAAGCTCTACTCTTCTTCAGGGAATGTGTTTTCCCCTCCCAGTTGCATATGAAGTTCCAGGCCAGTGCCTTTTTTGCAGGTTTGATTTAAAAAAAAACCCCAAACCCCTCAAAGGTCAATACTGAAATGTTTTGCTCTGGCTACTTCGCGAAGACGTGACTCTCCTGTTAGTGCCAATGAGAGTTACCCACACAGAGGGGACAGAGACAAGGGCACTGGGACAGGAACGGCTCCAACATTATTACCGGTAGCTGCTTGAATGCTCCACAGGAGTAATTACATTTTAGTACCAGCCTGTTCTAACTTCACTGAACCTGTCATTCACAGCGACTGCAGAAGCGTTATTTAAATTGGGGGAATAGTTCCCCTTGCTTTCCTTTTCTCTCGTGTTTATGTTGCTGCCAAAGATGAAGATGACGTGTTCGTCCCCCTGTGAGATCTGTATAATCAGATTTTATTGCAAAAAAAAAAGTGCAAGTAGAATGAGAAGGCCCTTCTCCTGATCCAACACTACAGTCTTAAGATAAAACAGACACCTCTCCTCTCTTAGGTGTTACTACGTGCTGTGGAAGAGCATCCAGGCATGCAATACTTGCAGTCCTGGCACACTTTAATAAATAAACCCCTCTGCCTGGAGGCCCAGTACAGAGAGTCATTAAGCAGTGGAAGTGTGCAGTAACTCAGCAAAAATTAATGCAATATAAGGATATTGTCCTCTGTTGCTTTTTACATACAGAGAACAGAACCACTTTCAAAGAAGTTTCATTGCTATAGGTTCAGCATAAGGCTAAAATTGCACCCACTTAAAACTTACTTAAAATCTATAGTGTAGAACTGATGCGACATTTTATCTTGGCTAGTCTGAAATAGTAAATTTTATCACTGTATTTTAACTGTGATTTTTTTGTGATTCATGACTGACAGTTTTAGGATTTTTTTTTGAAAATTCATGTTTCCCTTTAGGACCAAGATAGTGTCTATGTTTCCTGCCATCTCAGCATCACAGTCTTCTGCCTTTTCCATCTCCTGAATAATGACTGCCTTGATAACCCTCATGCATTTATTAATCACAGCTCTTTGTGATGTTTCTTAGTTTAGTATGATTGCAAAATGACACTGTTAAACATAAATAATTAAAGGCATGAAACAATGTTCTATTTGTCAAATATATAAGCAACTCATCGTAGATTTTATGAAAAAGGGTTCAAGAATATAAATTATGTGGGACAAATATTGAAGCAGTGTATGTGATTATAGGGAATAAAACCCTTTATTTAGGCTATTTAACTTGCGTTAGATTGTTTTCAAGCCTTTTTTTTCTGAACATGACTTGAATTTGTGAGTTGTTACACTCAAGCTTTATTAGATACTGTTCCGTTTTTTGATCATCATTGTAGGTACAGCAGGTAGGGGCTCTACTGTCAGCTGAACATCTTTTTTTTCATATTTTGGTAGCTAACATAAAATCAAGAAGTGATTGTTCAGTAATTGCCTGCCAAAGTACGATACTAGGTATCAAGATAACTAATATAACTACTTAAATTTGTAGCTTCAGGTTCCAGTTTCAAAATCGGGTTGTCGCTATGTTTTTCTGAAGGTGTCATCACTATGTTTTCATAGAAAGACTGGATATTTTAGAGACAATCCCTACCAAGTTGCTAAGAATTGGTAGGTGTCAAGCCATGGAAAGCTATTTAGTCTGCTCAAGTCTGAAAAGAGCACCTCTGCTTTAGCTGCTCTTTTCATCATTTCTGTACTTGCTCTGTACGTATATGATCGATAACCATTTTTGCTTCCACTTCTTTTCTTTTTTCCCCCTGGGCAAAGCTGGGCACTATCAAAAAGAGTAAAGTTTCTTAGATTTCTGGTGCTATCTGTTCTGTATAATGAGACTGTGCTTGGTTGGCATACCTTTCTGCCTTCAGTCTTGTAGCATATGAGATTCTTTATTATAACTGCCATGTCAGGACGCTGCCTGCTCTGTCCTGACATAGATCTGAAGAGAATCCAAATACTGTGTCTGCCGGCATTGTCCTGCACACCTCTTATCCTATAGCTTTTGTGGGAATTTGGCTTGGTTCTTCAGCATCAGGTCTGTCAAAGTCTATCTTCTTTTTTTCTTGTATTCCTTGAACAATTCTCTCTCACATCCCATTTCTTACTTAATCCCAAATACTCGCTCAGATTTCTACCACACCTCTTTTCAGTTTGCTTCCCCAGCCTTAGTTACTGAAGACTTCTTAAAACTGCTGAAAGATTGCAGGTCCCACCTGAAAGGATTCCCTTTTGCTGACACTTGCTACCGCCAGATACAGCCACTGTTCTGTTTTAATACTTCAGCAATTGTTTTCTGTATTTCCAGAGAGCACCAGCTCTAGTGCAGCTTTTAGCTGTCCAGTTCTTCCATGCAGGTTATTTTGGTAGTACTTTCTTCCTGGCACGTGTTCTTTAGAAAACACCACTTGAAGCCAAGTCTGAGTTCTCACTGAATAACATCAGCCTTTCCTTTTACTGCTTTTTCCACATGGTTTATGACAAATACTTCTACGTGCTAGGGCACTGTCCACATTGGTTCATAGCTTTGATGTTTTCCTCCTTTTCCCTAGATATCTAGGAGCTCTGCTTCCTCTGTCCTCACTCAAGCACTTGCTAGTCCTCTGACTGGAGAGAAAACAAATTGTCGTACAGTGTTCAGTCTCAGTGCTTCTCCAATTCTGCTTTTTAATTGCCTGGCACAGCAGTAATATTCTGGTTTCAATACTCAGAGTCTCACTGCTATTATGGAAGTAAGGGTAGTTGCACCTCTTTAGTGCCGAGTGTTTTTCTGATTGCATATTTTCTACCTACGAGTTTTATTAAGCGAATAACTATTAGATAGTCAGACAAATCCTGAAAGTGTGCTTGGTGAGAGAACCTGCTGCTTTTTAAAAAGGTTAAAAACCTAAGGGATGTGGAGAGCCTAATTAAAACTCAGGAGAATTTTGAAGTCAGGAAGACACGGAACAGCAATAAAAGGCTACTGTAAACTTTGTGGCCTTAAGTCTTTAACATTAACCATATCATGCTGAAGTGGAGCATAAAATGGGAAATGTCAATGTCTGATTTTAACAATGCCTGATTCTCAGGAGGGAAATGAGGCAGAAGACACTGAGGCAGCTAAGGAATTTAGGCATTGACTTTTCATTTTTGTTATTTCTACTAATAAATTTCAGCTTAAGCTTTGTAACTCTTCAGAAAACTTCAGCTTAGCTGCTTAAAAGAGATACTGGATCAATTTGTGAACAGTTTTTAAGTAACATGGTGTCAAAAAGAAGCACAGAAATCAATTGCTCTGAGGCAATGTTCAAATACTTCAGGACTGAGTGAAGCAGCCCAGAATAAGGCATTACTGATGGACTGGGTGCATGTCCTGCATTGGGTACAGGGTAGTTTCATTAGCCTGCGTGGCCCTGATGCAGGTATCTGGCACGCTGTGGTTTACTGATGCTGCCCGAGGGGAGCTACATAATGGCTGGCAAGATACCACCTGTAACCCCTCTGACAAATACTTCTTTTGCAACAAGGGATTTAAGAGGCATCGTTGTTATTTCTGCAGTCTATAAGGAAAGGTCCCCTACTAGACTCCTTATTGCAAAGGAGCCTGAAAGTTGGGATATCCCAAACAGAGTGGCATGGCCAATATAATCTTTTTATGTGGCCAACAGTTAGATTACCAGAAACTTTCTCTTGCTGCCATATATGTATGATGAGCTTCTCTACAGATTTGGCAGGATTTCTCTGCCCTGTCCTGACTGGCTTGCTAGCTTCTGTTATCTCCCCCCTCTATACCGAGTCTCTTCCCTTCATGCCTGCATTTTTAGTGCTGTTTTTTTCCTACTTTTGTCCTTCTCACCTGTTTCCTTTCATTGCAGCTTTGCTTCTTACTTTAGATTTATCCTAGAACCACAGGTGTATGCAAAGAAAAGGAACAAATGTGACTGAAGTTGGGTGCTTTGTGTTTATACAATTCTTATCATGTCGAGGCTGCTTTCTTGGCTCATCTGTAATGCTCAGTAACAAATATGTTTTTACAATAACTATGATTAGAGTCACTTAAACATGCAGTACGATACTGGAAAATTCTGACAAAGACCATAAAGTTGTAAAAATATCAGAAATACTGAGGTAATGCTTAATAGCCCATCCAAATGAGTTCCCTGTCTCTGGCAAGCTCTTCCAAAAGGCAGCATCAAGAGTCTGATTCAAAATATTTTGGAATATTTTGGAATATACTGACATCACTGATAGCTCAGTCTTTTAGACTTACATTAGTGACAATTTTTCCCTCTTGCCTCCGTTCTAATCTACATTAAGATGTCAGGTCATTAAGGGAAAATAATAATAAAGATGAGAAAGATAAATTTGGCTCAAAAGGATTATTAGAGTGAAGCTTTAACCAATGAAAAAAAAAATTAGGCACCTGTGTGTGAAAGCATTATGTGTAATGATCAATATCTAATTATAACATAATTATGTTTTTGAAATGAATGTAGATAGTTTTAACCTAAAAGAGAATCAGAGATGTTTTTAACATGTCCCAGTATAGTCATTATTTTAATATTATCTCGCTGTAAATGGGGACTATGTGTCCCAGCTACACATGATAGACATATGGATGTAATGCTATAGTAGCAAATGTCAAATTACAACCAGAGGTATTTTAATCCATTTGCACATACATTTCAAACAATTTCCTACACTTCTCTGATCATTAGGTGTTTAACCTAATTTATTGCATCATCTACACTTTGTATCCTATTATTCCTATAGCTGTAAACTCTGGCCTGATTCTAATAAGGCCAATTTGTGTTCAAGTGTTAAACATGGAATATAGGCTACTGCCTCTAGCCTTTAATTAGCCTGCAAATACTGTGTTATTGTTTACCTGTGAGTGGGGATGCTGAACAATTCATTATTTGTGCTTTGCTCTTTCATCTAGCCCATTCCTTTGAATTCCGAATTCCTTCCTCTAAATTAGCATAATTACAGGAGTGGAGCACTCGAGGAACTGCATAGGTTGCACAGCGGCAAGGAGTTACAGTTTTTCCTCTTCCCTACAGTGGGAAAAGACAGGAATGGAAGACAATGTTCACTGAGAAAGAGGCCAGTTGTTATACATGTAACACAAAGGACCTATTTATCGCTTGTATGTCCCTATGCTGGCCTGTTTCATCTCTCGCAGGTTCCTTTTCCTAAAGAGCTTTTTATTTGCTGTTAAGTGGTCCAGCAAAAGGCGTATGCATTATCACCTACTTAACTGTTGCACCTTACACAGAGGGATTCTGTGGCCTTTTATAACGTGTGCTTTATGGCTCTAACCATATAATTAGGCAAAAACTGAAAGCATTTTTGTGGGGGAAACTTGAATAATGTCATATGGACATGAAGGCAATTAATCTGTGGTTTTATTTACCTGTACACCCTTGGATTCTGGGCTAAGAACAAAGATTGGGGTATAATTTTTAAAGAGGGATAGAATTGCTTTGGTCTAAGCACACAATCATAGTAGGAATTATAACATCACGTATATTAAACCAACATTTATGTGAAAAGCACAAGACCCAAGCTTCCTAAAGAGTGGGTTCATTACAGTGGAATTGACCTTTTTGCATGATGGAGCTATGTAAGCTCAACTGGTGCTGTGATTCTTTCAGGCTTTCCTTCACTCCACTGCCTGATTTACTGCATGCAGGAGTAAGGAGCTCAAGAGAGAATGCGTTTAAAATAGACTGTAAAAATAAAGAAAACAAATGGAGGAATGAATTCAAGCTTGTTTACTGCCAAAGCCTCTCTGCTTCTGTACATCAATGAGTAATGGACAAAAATGGTAATATTACTGCTATATTTTTTATGAGTGTAGGTCCTGTGCTACAGGTAGTTGACACTAAAAGTTCTGCACTGAAAAAGGGTTTACATTACCAAAAATAATTCTCAAAGCATTGGAAAGCGCATAATACTTTGATAATACTTGCTCCAATACTTGGAGGCAAAAGGAGGCCTTTCAGAAGTAGCTTTAAAAGACAAGAAGAAAAATCACAATTGGCACTTAAAGCTTAGCAGTGTCCAGAGATGATGTTTTGCACTACCTGAGGCAAGAAAGTCCCTCTTCCTGCCTGCTTATTTCAAGTATTACTTGTTAGTATAGCTACGCATTCTGTCTTCTCTGTAAAACAATTAACTTGAATTCAGCAGTACATTTAGCTTCTGCTTGGAAAGATGAAATTGTTCATATTTATTTCACTACCTTTATGGAAATTAATTCCTACAGATTTTTTTCTGAATTACCACTATTTTTTTTTTTTTTTTCATGAGATGAGACTGGTATAAAACTGTTAGCTCTGATGGAGCTGGGACAAAATCCAGAAGTAAATACTAGTTGCTATCTGGCAGTGGTGTCATGGCAAATAAAATTTATCTTAGAATGCAATCAAATATTTAGCTTTGGAAGTATTCACTGTATGTCTGCTATTATTTCTGGTTTTAAGTAGGGGTTCTTGCATATGGACCTGCCCAACAAGTGGAGTATTTAACTCTCCTTCACTTTGTTACATAGATGATCCTTTCATTCTTGAGCTAGAGAAATCCCTGAGCAAGTGGCTATCTCGAAGGAGAGCATTGCTCTGAATTCTCTTGGATAGGCATGAGCATTGCTCTGAATTCTCTTGGATAGGCATGAGCATCTATGTGGAGAAAAGCAAATGACACTTGAGGAGAAGGAGTCTGCATATATTCGACATCGTTACTGATGAAGTGACCTACAATGTTTCTGCTGGTTTCTGCTCTGGTTTCTTACAGTGGAGTTGAGCTGTGCCCCTCTGCCATTGGAGGGATAATATTAGTGCTGAAATAATACAGCAGTGTTATGTGTAAGAGCAGTGGTATTTTTGAAGCATGGCTATTATGCTTGTTAACCTACATACAATCCTGGAGAAAAATACTACTTGAGAGCTTGAGCGTTCCACGAAAAAATAAAGGATTTCATGGACTTTAAGCTGAAAAGTCTGGACAAGGCTGAGCTCATTCTGCAGATAGTTAGTGTGGATGGCCCTGCACTGTGGCCTGTACCGAGCAACGTGGAGTGCCAACACACTTACATTGGTTTTGCACAGAGCCATTCTTGCACTATATTTTCCAGTGCTCTAAACTGTGTGAAGACTTAAAGCAGATACTGTGCAGAACCATGTTAATTCGGGCTGATAAGGCCCCTCAGAATCCAAAGCACAGCAAAGTGCAGAAATCAGCATGTTAAAGCATGAAATCGCAGTCCACATACTGTCCCGGTTTTTCTGTCCTTACCTAATGACATCAGGTAAGGGAGTGCTGAATTCTTAAAATGCTGTGGAAGTTAAGTTAGAAAGAAGAACTAGAGCTTGCTGGTATCAAATGTTAGCAACTTATTAAGCTAAATGACAGCAATAGGAAGATCTGTTAGATGCCTGTTTCCTAGATGATAGCTCTGAGACCCACAGCTGTCCGTTACAGGCCAGTTCTACATTTGGCCTGCAGCAGGAAGGAATATTGTCTTGGAAAAAGGATTAATCTGCATTTGATGAGGCAGAGAAGGAGAGAAACAGGAACAACTCATATTCTAGTGATTTGCTGATCTATTGTGGCTCCTCTGAAAGTCTTGATGAGAAAAAAGAATGTATCTACATCTAAATGTGAAGCTTTATTCATAGGTGGCTTGACCCACACCTTTACATTTTGCAGTTTGTCAAAAGTGTAGATTTTTGTTTCACCTAAGCCTTCAATTTCACTGTGACACTACTGTTACTCTGTGTATAACTTATTTGGCCAATTAAGCGTGTTGATTTGGTGAGTTACTACCTTAATAAAATTGATTAAAAAGCCTTAATGAAATACACACCTGGAAATATTTAATTTATCTCACACTGTTTATAAGTAATCAGGACTAAATAAACACAGTTGTTAGCTAAAAATATCCTGTAATAAAAAGCAGGCACTGGGATATATCTTCCTGTACTCAGTAATGAAGCATGCAAAGTGGCCACCAAAAGAATGTGGATTTTTTGAAAGCGCCGGGGGAGCAGATTATGAAAAACTGCAGGTACATAAAGCTGTTGCTATGGCGTTCGGTTCTTGCACCAGTGTGTCTGGATTTAGGACCGTAGACTGAATTACAAAATCATATATTCCAAATGCTGCTTATCATTTCAGCAGAGTCTAGCAATAAAAGACAGGAAACGCACTACCCATCCAAAATGTGTAAAAGTATACGAGCAAAGATTGAATTCAGGCTTTCTAAAATGATCACTATTTTTTCAAACTGCCATTTGTCTCTCCTAACATATACATTCAGTTTGTAAGTCTGAGGCATGAGGTGGTGTTTGAAGACACAAAATTCAATATATGTGAGTGTTCTGGGGATAGTGAGACCATGAAGAAAGAAGTAGATATAATACATTTGTAGGTCTAATGAAAGTCCATGCTTTGAAGAGAAGAGACAAAAAAAAAAAGCAAGGCAACCCAAAATGCAAAGTTCATATATCTCTAAGTGCAGACTTAGTGTGACACGCTTACAGAAGCAATAGGATGCCATGGAAGAAGTTGCTAACTGAAGAAATTGTCAAGAGGATTTCTGCAGATCGGAGTCACAACAGAAGCCAATTTGGAGACAGCAAAGAAAGGACAGAAAGAGAAGGGAACGCACGAATTGGTGGCAGTGACACTTCTCTCACAACCTTCCACTTTCTTTCCTATGCACCTTTTTCCACTTCCTCAACATTGACATAGTGAGCTCCCATGCAGTCTTCCCTAACTTTCCCCTTTCCTGGAATCTTACCTGTGCTGCTCTCTTGATCTCCCTCATTTCTACTCTCCCCAATTTCACTTTTACTTTACCATGTGCTTTTCCATCCTTTTCCCTCAATCGTCTCTACATAATCTCTCTGACATAAAGAATCTTGAGCCTCTTTTTAAACCAAAGAAACCCCCTGTGCAAGTTTCGCTGTTACGTGTTATGAGCAGCAGCATCCGGCACACTGGCTTTGCCAAACGCAGGCTTGCGCCATTCCTGCGCCTCGGGAGTGTCTCTGCAGAGCTGACGCTCCCACACGGTGATGCCAGCTGGCTCCCTTGTTTTCTTGGCCCCCTCCTCCCTAGCTCTGGGCTCTGCTGCAGCAAGCGGCATGACCTGCCTTGGTGGCAATGCTGCTGCGCCACGTTTCGGGCAGCTGAGACGCCCGGTCCTGGGATCAGGGGTTGCAGTGGGGTGGCAGAAATACGCGTGCTCTACCTGAGATGGGAAAACACAGAGAAAGCAAGCTAGATATGGCCTTCCTTCTTCCTTCCACACATGCATGGCTCTCCCATCACAGCTCTGATATACACAGTAAGTTTGGACTTATGTGAAATGCAAGTTCAGACCACAATCCTCTTTTGGATGGTGCAGGAATATTACCTTAATCTTTGAACTGGATCTCCTCATTGCTTCTGTCATTCACTTTTAGGGCATGCCCAAGGCAACAGACAAAATGAAGTTTCAGTTGGCCAGTGGAAATACATATTTTACCCAGGGTATTTTGAAAATAACAGACTTTAAAAAAATACCAAAAGCCACCGGAATTTTAAATGTCGCTATCTGATTTGAAGCTAAATTGATGTATTCACCATATTAAATTTTATTTGGCAAATTTTTGTTCACAACTAGGGACTATGATGACATAGTGACACAATCAAGTTTAATATTCTAGTAGTTTCAGCAAAGAGCTTGAGTGATGGTTTTGTAGAACTGTAATTTTTGTGTTTATTTGTACACAGAATTTTTCAGTGTTAAAACAACTATTCCTGAACTGTCTATAGCAACAGCAGAACCTCCCCCTACTTCAAAATGTAAAACTTGAGAGGAAAACAGATGAAATCAGGATATATAATGTCTTTGACGCAGAGGCAAATTGACTTATCTGCTTCATTTTAAAGTACCAAACTCTTAGCGAGGAATGGGAACAACGAATTAAAAAAAAAAAAAAAAAATGATCAGAAAGGCAATGAGAAATGTAAAACTGAAGGGAAAACATTGTAAATTACAATGAGTACGAGATGAGTAAATATTCTCATGTAGCACCACATAATGCAGCTTTTTACTAAGAAGAATTAAGAGGACCATGGACTTTCATTTAATTATACATAGAAATATAGATTAAGTGATTAGCATTTTCATACCAATACGAATCTTGAGAATATAATTAAGAGAAAAAATAGAAGGAATTGCATTAAGCAGAATGTTGACAAGATGTTTTCCAAAGCACCTAAGAAATTTGTTTACTTGAGGTTCCAGTTTGCTTAGAGCAAAGCTAAACCTTGCATGGGATTTTTTCATCTGATGCAACATCATGCAGCATCCCTGAAAAAGGAAATTAATTTTCACTATTTGTGTTTGTTGTGCGTAGTTGGGACCCGGGGCATGGCAAAGCCTGGTACACGCTGAGAAGGTGGGAGGACTGCTTGGAGGCCACTCTCACATACAAGACTGTGACATGTAGCAACTTCCTAGGTTTTAAGTTTAAGGTGTGGCACAGTTAGCACAGGGTTGCAAAGACATGGGATCAACAGGGATGCCAGAGTTGGTGGTGGCCAGTGACAGGACAAGGGGTAATGAGTACAAGCTGAAACACAGGAAGTTCCACCTCTATGTGAGGAAGAACTTCTTTCCTGTGAGGGTGACGGAGCCCTGGCACAGGCTGCCCGGAGAGGCTGTGGAGTCTCCTTCTCTGGAGATCTTCCAGACCCGCTTGGACGCAGCCCTGAGCCACCTGCTCTAGGTGACCCTGTGTGTGCAGGGGGGTTGGACTGGATGATCTCGAGAGGTCCCTGCCAACCTCAAGCAATCTGTGATTCTCTATAATTCTGTGAAGAGACTTCAGAGACGTTCTCAAATCAGGACTTGCCAGGGAGGGAGCTGTGGCCAGCTCAGACATGAGCGGTTACTGTGATCTGGGAGGCTACCGCTTCGTAGTGCTACAGGCACTGACATAACAGATATTTGCCAGTCAGTGGAAAGTAGTGCGGGAGTGAATTTTGACGTACTACTGGTGGTATTTATTCATAAGTGTTAGATACTGTTGAATTGTTACTGTTGGAATTTCTTGTAAACAATATGGTGATGCAGCTGGTAACTCATGCTCATAAGTTTAACATGAGTCAGTCAAATTCTTATTTCTTGATCTTTGGACCTTTTTAGATCACATCAATGTCAATGCACACCAGTCGACCTTTGCTGCGTGACTAGTGTCAGGCAGCTGAAGTGGTGAAGTGATTGGACAAGATGGGACCTTACTCTTTCTGATGTTTTAGGACCAAATTTTCAAAACCCTAACCTATAAAACATGGCAATAAACCCCCTAGCAGAAGTTCTAATTGCACAATTAGCACCGGCGGGTTTCACGGGTTAAGGTAGACTGAGATGGGAGGTGCCTAGGCAACTATTTAGATGCCTGGCCTGACCCAGCACCACTTTGCCACCGCCACAGTGCCTGGCCGTCCCCAGCCCCCGTGCCACTGGGCGCTGCGGGTTGCGCTGCAGGATGGCACCGCCCAGCGAGGGCTGCTCGCCATCCGGGCACTGCCCCTGCTCCTGCTCGCGTGTCCCTCCGGCTGCTTCCAACAGCCACGTGCCTGCACGAACATCTGTGGCACTGTGATGGGGAAATACCAAGCAGCATATGGCCTTTAGTGTTGTGCTGTGTCAGACCTCAAACTAGAGGGCAAGAGAATTGCCTCCCCAAGGCGTATTAAACACAGATACAGGGAATCCCTGCAGCATTCATTGATTCCTTGGAAGTTGGGAGAGTATATTGAGAAAAAAAATCATAATGTTTTGCCTCTTCTCTGAGGATCCACATTATAAACAGCGACATATATAATGAAATATATCCCTTAGTTTGACTCACTATTGGCATTCCTGTGTTACAATAGCATGTGTGGAAATCCCAACATGTTACCAATCACATGGAGTGATGGGATCTTGTACCATCCTGAAGAGGAGTAGCTAAAATAAGCGCTGAATGCCACCTGCTTCCTTGGCCTACAATATGGACAATACTGTAAGCATGGCCATGCTGTCGTTCTCCCTGGTTTTCCAGGTCTCCCAAAAGCAAGCCCACCGTGTCTCCGACTTGCTTGCATGACGGCTCTCCCTGTGAATGGCTGTCCAGAGAAAACGCAACAAAACAGCAGGACAGTAATAGCATAGATGCTAGAAAATGAACACATAGACTTCTTGTGTAAAATAGTAAGAGGTGAATAATGATGGTGTGCTAGCATTTTTAAACTTTTACTGCCTTGATATTTCTTTATGTCATGTTTAAGCTATGGATTCAGTGACTGCATAAGAATGTACACAAAAAAAGTGACTCCAGAATCCCTCTCCTAGAAGTCATCATTAAGAGGAAGAAAAGGGAGGACTGTCAGAAAATGCCCTGTTAGTAAAATTTATTAATATGAAATGATTTATCAGAAATCTCTGTGTAAAACAAACAAACAAAAAAAAAACAACAAAAAAAACCAAAAACAAGCGCATTCTAAGGAAAAGGCCTCCTTTCGTGCAAAGAGGACTTTTTATAATTCATTGATTGATACTCCTTTCTATTCAAAGAACAGAAAGATTTTGTGTGCTGAAAGGATTTGTTTTGAAACTGGATTGGTTTTGAAACTGTTCTGTTGAATTTCACATTTTTTTTCTCATTTTTGCCTGTCTTGTTTCACGAGTAGCAAAGGTGAGAAAGAAAACTCATGGAAGTAGATCCTTATCTGAGCATTATAGCTCCACTAACAAATTGTAATGTTTCTGAAAACAATAGTTCTGTTGACATCTACATAGAAGTCATACTTCTGATGCACCTCTGATGCAATTCTACTAATAATAACACTGTTAATAATAACAATGTTCATTTATGTGGTTCTTTATTCTGCTCCAATGCTGCTTTTGTTCTTTTTCCTTTTTTTGGACAAGGTGGTTATTTCTAAAACAGCATACACATTCATTTTCTTACTGTCACACCTCAGTCAGTTCTAGCACTGTTTTCTGTTCTGATATTTGTTCCTGTTCTTCTGCCTCTTTGTCCCAGGGATTTCCTCTGGTCTCTCCCCTCTGTTTCTGATCTAAAAATCAGGCCATTTCTTCTCAGAAGTTCTTGAATATTTTCATTGTATCCTTTGACTGGGATATGTATTCTAGCCAGGGCTGGTCTTCTACCAGAGAATTTAGATGCTCCTCGCCAACCCATATTCTGTCATGCAGGAGAGAATAACAAGACGGTGAAGTGATGCTGTATTGCTAACCTGAACTGAAATGACATCTCCAGAGCATTTTGGCTGATGCGCGCTTGGTATCACAGATGCAGTCTGCTTAAGAAGGGGATAAATGAGAGAAAGGTGCATGCTAATGAGCTTCTTCCATTGTGTGGGAGAAAAGGGAGAAATTAATATGTAGAATAGCTATATGAAATGAAAGGGTTATCAAAATCTGAGATCTACTTACATAATCTTTCCAGATATCCTCATTGCTATGTAACATGGCCTAAAAATACTCTGAATTCTTTTAGTGGGAGAAATGCTGTCATGCTTTTTTTCAAGCATGTAAGCTTAGGACTAAGACTTTTTAATGTGTCAAGTTGGACTAAAAGCTGTTTTAAAACTGAAAGAAAATTTGTGGTCATGACATACTCTAAGTGACATAGGGCCTTACATCTTATTTTCGGGTTAGATTTGAGCACATTATGTCGAATTACAAGCAATAGGATTTATACTTATTTCTCATTAAAAAAAAATAGAGGTCTGCCAAGAGCACATTATTGAGCAAGTCACATGGTTAGCACTCTTGACTATGCCTGTATGTGATACAGCTTATCTGAATTTGCTAGCTCCTGGTGTAGTATAACTCAGGCATTCTGTGGACAAGCAGAGGAGATAGATCAATATGAGCACTAAATAAAAAGAAAGTGCAATGAATTTTCAAAAGTATAACTCTTCACTGTTGCAAATACTGAGAAAACATGTTCTGGAGATAATTTCAAATGCTTTGCACTAATTTGGTCAAATGTATGCTGCCTTCTTTAGTCATCTTGAACTAAAGCCAAAGTCTTTGTCTTGATACAATCTAGGATCTAATTTCTTTCTCCCTATGCAAACATATTAATTATGACATTTATTTCTGGTAAGTTAGGATCAGAACATCTAAGCTTCTGTGATTAATAAAAACTCTTTAAGTCTTGCCGAGTATTTAGTATCACATTTCTCCGTTTGTTTTTCAATGTCAGTACTCCAGAGAGATGACAGGATTGTGCCCTGATAGTAATTGGAGCACTTACAGAAAGTAGAATTCCTCAGGAAATGCTGGATTCCTAACTCAAAAATGCAATACTTAAAACTAAAACCACTAAATATTGCCTGTTTTAACTGATCATTGTTTTCATGTATATAGGGGTGCTGAGTCGACAAAGACAAGCAGTTCACCATTTTTGAACGGAAAGGTTTATTATGACATTCCACTCTCCATTTTGTTGCGATAACTTTTATTAAGATAATCAGAAAACAACCTTGTCTATCAGAAATAAAATACCTTGATTGACTCAAACTAAAGTTACTATGGTTTTAATTTAGAATTTTTTTTTTCTTATCGTGGACATTTTCAGCTGATGGAAGAAAATTCACTGTCCTAACGATTTCTCCCATTACTAGATGTCCGTATTAAGTTATAACCAGAAGAACTAAAGGCATAACTAATTAACAGTTTTAACAGATACTTTATGGTCTTGACCTCTGGTACTGTATTCTAACTGGCAGTACGATTATCCTGTTGTCCAAAGACTTGATGTTATTAGCTGTGAGGATGGGAAGTTACATTTTTCCTTGTGATTTAACAGGACAGACAAACAGCTTCTTCTGACTGAAATTATCTCCTTGACTGCTTGTTTGTTTGTTTGTTTGTTTTTCTCATTTGATCCATAATCCAACCTGCAGGATTGCAACTGCTCAATTTTTATTAATATCTGCTCAGCAGGAACCATTCTTTAGATTCTTGTTCCAAGAGGCAAGTTAGTTTTCTTTCATGGCTGTGATTTGTGGTAGTAAACTTCATCTGCTTATTAAGAAATTGAAGATGGTTAGGAACATGGAAATTTCAGCAAATGTGAAAGATACTGCATTTTTAGGACTTTAGTGGGTCCTGGGCAAAATACACTTGTAATCCGTGTTTGGATCAAAGTCTGTTACTTGAGGTGAGTTTTATAGAGAACTATAACTGTGGCAAACCTCTCGAAATTTGGATCAGAGCAAGTTTAGTACTAATTAAATCTTCAGAGGTATCTGGCATCTAAAGAGAGTTTTAAATGTCAGGCAGAAGTATCATTGATCATTCTGCAGAGGTTGCATTCAGTTCCACCAGAGCAGAGCGATATTCATACTCCAATAGACTTGCCAAAAATATTCATATATATGTGAATATCTCAGTAAGGACCCACAAGTTCATCTCTTCTGAGTTACTATATGTTCCCTTGCTCTAAGTAATTCAAAACTTCTCACTATGAATTGTTAGCTTTTATTTCTGTTTAACTATGCTATTTATTGTGCATCATGTTTATTCTTTTTCACCACACTAGTGACACATCTGGTCCCTCAACTAGACAATCCAGCTACCTCTTTTAACTCCTAAAGCACTTGACATACCAGTTTGGAAGTGTCACTCACTTTGAACATTTTAATGCGTGCATTCAGCAGGTGGGAGTCCTCAGCTTCCCTCCACTTCTGCTTTCTCAGATTTAAAACTGAGTGTAAACATAGGTATCACATCTACTGTCTTATTACATAGCCCACAGACATCCTGTCATTACAGATGTGTGTTCTGCAATGCTCAGCAGACCCTTCAGAGGGTCCAGGTACCACTGTGAGTTCTTTAGGAGAAAAAAAAATATAAATATATATTTTAAAAAATATATAAAATATTTATATGTGTGTGTGTGTGTATATATATTCAACATTTTCATTAACAAAATAGTGAATGTCAATTTTTGAAGGTTTATTTTTGATGAGAACATCTTTTAAAAAGGTTCACTCCTTTTCTTCCTAAACAAATGAAAAGGCTTTTCAGGAACAAAATTCCTCTCTTCATTCACTTTACTCATGGCATCTATCCTGTAATTCTCAATTAAGACTACTATGGTGAGTTGTATACACTAAACATGAAGCTGAAGGACGTATCATCACCTGTGCAAGGTCCTCTGAAAAGCACTAAAGTGTTTAAGGATCTTTTTGTCATGCATATTTGCTATACAGATAGTTTTCAGGTACATTTAAGTGGTCCTATGCTTGTCCACTCATATTTGTGCATTTCTTAGCATAAACAGGGTTGGACTAATGTAGTCGAATAACTGTTTGCAGTGATGTTTATTAGCAGGTGCTTTGGGAAGAGTCCTTTTGTGGTATGGTCTCCTAGCCTACAGGAACCTGCTGCTCAAGGACACGTTGGACTAGAAGCACTATCACTATTTAATGATCTTTGTAAGATTATTGCTTTATGACTTTTCCTAATGATTCTTTGAAAATAGATAAATTCAAGCATTGACAGCTTTTTGTGACAAAAAAAAAATCATAGTTAAATGCAATAATCAGTGACAAAAGAAATATTATATTTGTTTCGATTCTGCCAACTGATAGTCTCATTTTTCACTTCAAGAGTCTATTTTATTGACTGGAAAAAAAGAGCTCCCTGTTCTTTTCTTATATCTTTATTATCTTTATGCTGCTCTTTTAAAATTTAAGTCTTTTAATATTAATGATTAAAAAACCCCTCTCAGATGTAGAATTTTCAGTTTCATAATTTCAGAATTGTGCTGTCATTTTTTGAAAATTCTGCTGTTACCCTCATGTTACCTGCCTTTCCATCACCCCCCATTTTTTTCCATAAAACTTTAAGCAGCATAAAGGTTGCTATGCTTGCACAGCCCTAACAAAAAAAAAAAGAATCATACAAATTAAATTTGATTTATAGTAATAAAGAAGGATATTATTAGTGATCTCAGGGAAAATGTGTTTGCAAAATTAAGGTCACAGGACCACAGTTTCAGGGAATCTGGCTCAACAGTGGATAACTGACAACTTATTCTACAATTTCGCAGTGTATTTTTGAATTTGTAACTATAAGTGCTAGAATTATACCTGTACAGGAAAATGAAATACCAGTAATGCATTGTAAGATGTAGTATATGTATTCATTATAAACTTATGCTGATCCATCAGACTGTTTCTTTCCATTTGTACCCTTCCCTAGGTCTCAGAAGGTTTTAGATGCTTGCATTGTGTTTTACATGAAGGTATGATTTAGAGGTCAGCTTTCACTTCAGGCCAGGCTGATAATCTGTTTGCTTTTATAATCCCTAAGAGGAGCTGAAGCATCTTTGCCAACAGGCTGAGCACGCTGATAAGGAGAAGCTTTCAGCTAGGAACAGTGGCCCCACTGGGCACTCCCACCATCCAGGAGTGGATGGCAAATGATAGGTGAGGAAGAAGTGGACTGAGTTCACAAGCAAAGGGTGTGGAGCAATGTGCAAACTCGGAATCAGAAAAACAGGACTGCAGTGGGGTCACCTTATGCATATGTACATGGAAAAAGGAAATGCCTACATAAGAGCACTATGAAGAAAGCACTTAAAACCTTTCTGGAAAAACAGCACAAGTGGGTGCCTCCCTGAAGTGCCTGTACACCGGCACATGCAGTGTGGGATACAAGCACATGAATACGAAGTCTCATGTAGTTGTAGGGCTACAGTCTCATTGCCATCACTGTCATACTGGGATAGCTCATACAGCTGCAGGGCTGAAATGGCAGTTGTTACATCCTCGTTGATGACCTGGGTGATGGGACCAAATGCACCCTCAGCAAGTTCACAGGTAATACAAAACTGGGAAGAATGTCAAGCACTGGGGGCGTGTTGTCCAGGGTGGTTGTACATTCTCCATCTTCAGAGACAGTCAAAACCCAAAGAACATTTTCCTGAGCAACCTGACTCAGGAAATACATGACTCTGCTTTAAACAGGGAGAAGGGACTCACTGGTGCAAAAGGTCCAATGATGGGGTACAAATATGATTAAGGGACTGGAGCAGCTGTCATAGGAATTGGGGCTGAGTGAGCCTGGGGAAGGGAAGTGTGCGGGTTATCCATTCTGTGAATCCCCGTGATTTAGAACTGACAGACTGCTGTTCCATCCTCACTGAACCTTCCGAGCTACGTACTCTCTGCATCTGCCCTGGCAATCTTATTAAAAAATGTGGAGGCAATGAAAGACAACATCGTTCTGTTCCCTTTCTGTTGTGCTTCAGCAGAAGTTGGTAGAGCCTGTCCAAGAAAGCTTCCTCCACTGCCAGCTGACCAGAAGCCAACATTAGACTCATGGCATAGTATCATCAGAATATATAATCTGTGTCCAAAAAGATGCTTTCTGTATTAGCATACTAGAAAGAAAGCTAGGAGCAGGGAAGTCAGCCAGGCTCATTCCTTTGTGCTTTATGGTTTTGCAAACTGAATTCCTGAATGACCGTCTCATTAAAAATTCTTGATACCCAGTGTTGATTTGTTTTGAACTTTCAAAGCTGTCTGCACTGACAATGAGAAACTGCACTTGGAAGTTGTCCACTTCAAGCATTGCTCTCATGTTAGTGCTATGGGCAACTGGATCATGCTGGATAAGAGAGGGAAAGAGAGCACATGAATACTACGTGCTGGCTATGAAGTTGCAGAGTTCGCTGATTTTAACATGGTTCTTAGTGGTGCATCCCACCACATGGGCTAATGCAACTTTACTGTTCACTGTAGTAGAGAGTTAGGGCATTATAATTGAGATATGAAGCTGAAAACATCTTGGGATAATTCTGCAACAAAGCCAGGTCACAGAGGATGATACTGATTTTTGCTCAGGCCTTTGCAACACTGAAATAGCAGTGCAGTTCTGTGGAGGAGCTGTGCAGGATTTTATGTATGTATATAAATGTTTGACCTATCTTAGCTAACAGTAATCCTTTAACCTGATTAGGTAGCCAGGACCAGACAAAGAAGTTTTGTGCTCGCTTTGTATGTTCCTGCACAACACTAATGCTGTGATTGCTACCAAAGGAAAACTTGCATCAGGAAGCAAACTTGAAAGGGTTTGGCTACTTTCTACAGAAAGTAAAGAAACAAACAAAACACTTCTGAGCCTCCATCCTGAGACTTTCGTGTGTCTCTTCTAGTAGTAAAAACTGGAATATTCCAGTAATAAATATAGTAATAAATAAATAAATAAATAAATAAAGTAATAAATAATGTTTTTTATTTTCTTTGCAAAAATGAGCTAGGAAATCTAGCTAAAATCACCAGCAGGGGTTCAGTAGGGATTCTTCTTGCTTAGGCTGATTTACTAAGAACTAGGGCTTGTAACACTTCCTCTCCACTCAAGACCTTGTCATGGTAGTTTTTGTAGTAGGTCAATGCTTTTAGTTTTATTCATGTCAAAAATTCAATATATTGCCTACGAAAAATATCACCCACCCCTTGAAGTATTTTTTTTTTTTTTGGTTTCTTCTTAAGCCAAATAACCCTTATATATCTTCGACCATGTATCACTCAACTCTTCAATTTCCCTTAAACATTTGTCCTCCACTAGCATATTTTTAATTGAAAATATGACACAAATGATACAGTTTTCTGGACTGCCTTGCCTGGCTATATATTCTAACAACAGTGGCCTATTTGGAAACAAACTGGACATCTGTTGAAAGGGTTCAAAACAGCAGTTCTGTATGCATGATATTTGATTCTGTTACAGTTACTATCCTGTTCTGACTATGAAATTGTCTTCTTCGAAATGAGTGAAAAATAAATGCCAAAAAAGGAGACAAATGCAGAGTGAAGTTAAAGAGTACACTTCATAAATGAGAATAGGAAAACTGAAGATCAAATTCAAACTCTTTCATGTGCCAGCACTAATTGTGTTAACACTGAGAATTATTTGGCAAGTGTAGGTCATAAGATCACCATGACATCTGACTTTCCCATATTTATGTGTGTATTTTTTATAACATATGACAGAATGACTCCAAGAGTACTGCAGTGTAGAATCACAGAAGAATATATCTGAGAAAGTCAAGTGTACAAAACGTCATTTTGCAGGTTGCAACAAGCATTATCTGAATCCATGCCCCTCCTAGAAAGCAGACTGTGGTCTGATGCTTAGTCAGCTGTGCCCAATTTTGAACTATTTACACCTATGAATATCATTTTGTATAATAAAATGAAATATAAATATGCCAGAAGAGGAAATTAAGATTTGAAAATAATAATTTTAGCCACAGCAGGTGGCTGGTTTATAGTGACGGTTCATATTCATTATCTTAGGATCACCAATTTTTTATGTATGTCAGCTTTGGTCTCAAATACTTTCTTTTGCTAGCACTGTGAAAAACAGGATTTGATGATAAAGATGTGGTAATGAAAACACTGGGAAACTATGCAGTGTGATGACTTATGCCATTACTTTTTATAATTAAAGTTAAACTTTATAGCTAAATTCTGGATTAAGATCTACATTATATTTAGGTCAGTGGAAATATTGTGCAGGAATCTAACCATAGCTCTTTTTTGTTTCTAGTCCTATCCATCCAATCTTTAGGGCCTCCTTCTGTGAAAGTAATACTTTATGTACTCTGGGTGAAAGTGTTTTACTCTGCTTCCTGTAATAGGAATAGTATTTATTTATTTATTTATTTGGAAATGCTACATATAAAAAATAGAAAAAATCAAACAAAGAACTAAAATACCAAAACCCTAAATTGCTCATGTAAATGCTAAGGTTCCCAAACTTAGGTGTTTCCCTGCATTCTGTCTCTCTTTTCTATACAATTTCAGAAGCCTTTTAGCTTTCTTGCTCTTGATGCAGAATGAATTCTCCTTTAACTATTGCTTAAAGAGCACTTGCCTTTATTACAGATGTGGCACGATATATGGGATAATAGCTCCTCACATGATGGAACATGATCTCGTTTGACCTACCACAGGTGTCATGTTAGTGCAAATTGAAACAAATATCACATTGGGGTT
Organism: Nothocercus julius; assembly: GCA_013398735.1. Classification (NCBI taxonomy): domain Eukaryota; kingdom Metazoa; phylum Chordata; class Aves; order Tinamiformes; family Tinamidae; genus Nothocercus; species Nothocercus julius. The sequence continues at coordinate 915,754 of VZSV01000110.1, forward strand.
AAAAGCAGGTACAAGCAGATAATTGCCCATGAAATGCGTGCATTTCCTATCTATCTCCAGTGTATTGCTGAGGGAAGAAAATCCCTTGAATCTGCTAGAACACCTCTATTATTAGAGCAATAAGATAAAACAAGCTTCATGGGCAGGGGACCTATCCAATATTTAGCTCCAGTTGAAAGCAATTATTTTCAAATGAATGAACTGATTATTTTAGGGGCCTCTACAGATTGCACTCTTCAACCTAGGATTAACTTTCATGGCCATCACTTCACTTTCAAAACAGATGATCCTTGATCACAAGGTTGTTGGCAGTATTACAGCAACTGTACTTTTGGAGAGAGCGATTGTTCTTGAAGAATTTCTCTATTGTAATAGTTGTAGAGAACGAACTTAACTTTATGCAACTTGTAGCAGTTTTCTTTTTCCCTACAGTAATTCTCTTCAATATTTTCCCTAATTAAGTGCTTATATGCCAAGTTAATGAAAACCCTAACAAGAAAAAAATTTACTTTAATTCACGACAGAAATAATTGCCATCTAACAACAAGGCTTTTTTTTTCTTAAGTCTGATGTGTTAAAATATTCTAGGGCAGTGATATAAAATGAAAGAGATGGTGGCCGTCCCTCCACATGTATGTAGAACCATCATTAGGGTGATGGCATATTAAACAGTTTTAGTGCTCAATCACATTCCAAATAAAACATAGATTAGAGGATGAAACAAAGAATAGGATCCTGGAAGTTTGTTGGCCTAGAAAGATAATAGCTTAATATAGATATCTGATATTATTAGCGTCTGGTAGGAGGCAGGTCTCCTGCTGGCTTCTTACATAGCTGACAAAATGATGTAGCCTGCTACAAAGAGCCTAAGTCTGGCCCTTGTTCTGCTTTGTCGTCTGCGGGAAGGCACCTTCATCAACTAGGTAAGCAAGCTGAGTTTAGATGCTTAAGGTTTGTTGCTCTGAGGCCTTTAGCAGCATGTAGCATGGTAAACACGGTGTCGCTTGCAGTGGGCCACAGGCTTCGTGTGAAGCTGGCGGAGCCATCGCTAGGACTCACCGGGCTGTGCTCCGGACGTGCCTTTGCCTGCCTGGCAGCTCTCTTAGATTGTTTAGCTGTACAGCAGCCACCTCATGACCAAGTGACTGACGGGCTGTGCCCTTTGCCATGGCCTTCCCTAGTGGATTGCTGGCCTGTGGCTGCCCCGGCCCTGCTCCGTCTTGTCCTGCTTGTTGGGACGCTCCGGGGCTGCACCCTGCTGGGCAGGACACTGGTGCTGTCAGCCTTGGCTGCTGATGCACATTCCTTTATAGAGCGACTCCCTCTTGCTGCCATTTGATGAAAGTTTTGTGTTTTTTTTTCAATTCAGTAGCGATTCATTTTTATTTTGTGATTGTTGCATTGACTCATAGGCCAATGAGCACTTTGAGCTTTAAAAGATTATTGTAGCACTACAGAGATTTGCGGGGATAAAGTTCATGGAAAATCTAGTTCTGCTTCTATTTTGTTTTTTTTTTTACCATGGTAAAACTCTCCAGCTATGACCAGAAGCTAATCAATTTAAACTACTCAGCGTCTAGGGTAAAAATTAGCTTTTGGCATAATCTTGCAAATTTTGCTGGAAGATAACCCACTTATGCCTCTTCCAATGCTGTAAAATTAGAATCGGTGAAGGAATAGGACAGTAGGAAAAACACCTGGGAATGCTGTTAAAAATTTGGTTACCTTAAAGCAGGATCAGCTATATGCTGTGTATCTAAAACACTCTTAAAAACTTCTGTTAATACAGATTCCAGATCTCTGTTGCAGCCTATGACGGTACTAGTAGTTATCATTACGAACGATTTTACAAATGATCTTTCTGATACAGAAGTGCAAAGAATTTGCACTGCCACTGGAGATGGGACGAGAGGAGTTAATTTCCTGTCTTTGAAGCAGCAGCTCTTTGTGAACTATCATCTCTCCTGTCATCTGAAAGAAGTGACTCTAATTCTTTCAATTTTTCCTCATAAGCAGAAGTTCCCCTGATCTGTGATCACTTTTACTGCTGCCTTCTTCAATTTCTCTCAAGGCAACTTCTGACAAACTGACCATGAAAAGGTCTGGTATTTTGTCTGGTATTTCAGGTATCTGTGCCATTTTTTTTTTTTTTTTTTCTTTTCATCTTCTATAAACTTTTCGTTTGTAGATAATTAGCCAAATTTTAGTGTTTTCTGAAAGTTCTTTTTGTTGGTTTGTGTATCCAGAGGAAAACATTGCATTTCAGTCCCTGGTAGAAAGCGTGACCTGAGCAGTGTCTCTAAGGACCTCAAGGGAGGCAGTGAGGAGGATGGGGCGGCCTCTTCTCAGTGGTGGCCACTGACAGGACTAGAGGAAACGGCCACAAACTGAAGCACCAAAAGTTCCACAGGAACTTAAGGAAAAATTTCTTGACAGTGAGGGTGACAGAGCCCTGGCACAGGCTGCCCAGAGAGGTTGTGGAGTCTCCTTCTCTGGAGATCTTCCAAACCCGCTTGGACACAGTCCTGAGCCACCTGCTCTAGGTGACCCTGCGTGTGCAGGGGGGTTGGACTAGGTGATCTCTAGAGGTCCCTTCCAACCTTAAGGATTCTATGATTCCATTTAAAGAATGTGTGCAGTGCCACAGATTAAAAAATGTTAGGCATAGCAAACAGCTAAGACTAGTATTAAAAAAGAATAATGATCTCTCGAGCTGTTGCCTCTCTGATGTATGTTTGCTGGGTGTCACCTCATAAGAGTAGAGAAACCAAAGAATATTAGAGACCATTTCTCATTGGTAAAAAGAAGTCCTTATTTTCAGTGTGTGTACACTTGCTTCAAGATCTGCCTTAACAGGTAGGTAAAGGATGGAGTTGTCAACAACTAAGGGGTGGTTAGTGTTGGTGGCCAAAAGGTCTCTCCTCCATTCCAGTATGTGTCTGAAGTGCTCTCCTCCAGGTAGCAATTCCTTTGGCATTCGTTAAGGTAGCCCCTGTCCCCGTCTTCACCCCAGGATTCACCAGAGTTCCAAAGAAAGTTCACTTCCATGCAAAAGGGTGTGCGATGTGGCGGGAGAAAAGGATCGCGATGGGAGCTACAGGGCTCGCGCCTCAGAGAGCGTGAGGGCACAGGGGTGGAAGAGGGAGCTTCTGGAGAAAGCTCAGAAGAGAAAGAATGAAAAGCTCAGTGACAGGAGGGGATTAGGAGATAAACCCCTCCATTCTGAATTTAGATTACCTGTGAGATATCCTAAGTGATTAGAGTCTCTGTTCGCACACCCAGCTACAGCCCACTAAAACCTATTGACCTCAGCCAGATCTCCGTGCCCTTCCTTCCATGGCACCCGCTCTCACATCACTGCAAGGATAAAGATTAATTCCCAGGCATGACAAAATGCAGCTTTCTCTACACTTCTAAAAGGTGCTGAGCCAGTGCTGTTTTTCAGCAGTACTCTAAGCCCGTCAAAGAAGTAAGAGAGCTACCCCATTACAGGTGGCTTTCTCTTATCATTAACCTCTTGTTAAATCTACTTCATTATTAAAAAAATTTCATGGATCCTCCAGAATTTAAGATATACGAGGAGTTTTTCTTGAATCTCTCTACTTGCTATGTCCATCCATACAGGCTAAGATCAGACATCTGAACTATGATAATAATAAGAAGAAGATATTCAAATATAGATGTTTTGCTTCAGAGTGGCTTTGGGATCTTGCTACCTTAATTAGTAAACCAGTTCCAAGATGTGAACTTTTTATGAAATAAAAAAACCTCTTCTTTATACCAGCCTTTAGATGAGGTACTAATCTATGTTTTAAGGATAAGTGTAACAATTTTCTTGGTTTTTATCCCAAAAGAAGCAATCCATTCCATTGTAATTCAATTGCAGAGTCTTTAGTTTCCCAGATTTTAATCACATTTAGTGAGTGTTAGTGGTTACTATGTGTTGAATAATTTATCATGCTCTAAACAGAGGGAAAAAGGCAGAGTAAATGATCCTTCACAATTAGATTTAGAAGGTGACTTTAAAATCTTAGGGGATTGGCCAATATATTAGGAGTAGTCAATTTAAAAATTTAATTAGAGAGGTAGAGTCTGGCTGATATGTGCACTTCAGGTTAACCCTGAAATGGGGTTCACTAACATTTGCTCATTCCTATGCATTTATGTTTTTAGGATATCCTTCTTTTTAATGGGTGCACTGCCTCCCTTTTTAGGTTGAAGTAAGACTAAATAAGCTGAGATAAAGCAAATATAAAGCCATTAGTGAAAGGACACTTTTCTTTGCATGCTTAATTGGGATAATTTGGTCTATTTAAATTCTAGCCAATTTATTTTCGTTATACCTTTAATCCATTAGGACAAGACAGAGAAGTTTAGAAGACTCTATCAAGATCTTCAGATTTTTTTTTTTTTCTTGTGGAGCTTTATCTTTTCATGTAAATTCTGCTCCTGACAAAATAGTTTGATATTTCTTTTAATTTTCAAGTTAAAATAAATCACCATCATCAAATGCATTAAATTTCGCAATGTAGGATAAAAACATATTATTTTTATGTGAGAATTATTTAAGATCATTCTACTTACTTAGGTCTTTGGCTGTTCAGCATTGTTTCTAAACATCATACAAAACAACACACAAAAATACCTAATCATAAATCTTTCGTCATTACAATTTTTTTTCCTACAAAGGATGGAAGTAGAATCATAATTTTGTGCTGGTTTTTGATGGCAATATTAAAGTGTTTGTATAACAGTGGTCTATAGAGCAAAGATGTGCCTTTCCAAGTACTTCTGTGTTCTAATAATTTTTCTTTCTAACAAAATGCAATATAGATGCGATATTTACAGTACTTGTGGCACAGCAAACTACTGACGTTTGCTCAAAATGTTTTTCTAAAATCAGACAGGATTTTCCATTTAAAAATGGTTCAGAATATCTATCTCCCTATGTATCACCAATATGTATTGTTCGGTTCATTTAATGGAATCACTGTCAGTAGATGCTTGAAATTATTTTATTTTATTTTCCAAAATGGACTGCAATATTTGTATCTTTGTACCACTTGACAGAGACGTTTACTGCTTTCATTTCTGTTTTACTGGCATTGGCAGGTAATACTCAGGCCATCTGGTGCTTGCAGGGAGAGTAAAATGGAGACATAACAAAGTACAAACTAGGCATACGACTTTTCTCATGCACGTTTGTTCCTATGTCCCACTTTTTTTTTTTTTTTTTTTTATTCTCAGCTTTTAAACTGTTGTATATCTGTTCACTTTTATGAGATGAGTTCATCAGATTAACACATTACTAAATCACTGGGAAACAGTACTGCTTCACACATGTATTTTGGCATATTTGGCGTATTTGCCAGGCTGTGCTAGATTGAAGTGCCACTCAATCCTCTGACCGATTTTACTGCATTATTCTGCATTTAGTCTGCCAGAGGATAAAACTGCTGTGGTACCAGACAAGTGGATGCAGGGTGTCTGCTCCTTTTGTTGAATCATTTTCCTTGAATCATTTTCACAGTTCCTCCCACCAAAACCATCACAGCTCAAAGACAAGGCAGCCTAGGGTTGAAATTACTGCTATTGGGCAATGGTGAGATTTTGTGGCAGCTGAAAAGCTGTTTTATTCAGAATTATCCTGGCTTGCTGCCCTGAACAGGGCTCAGGAAGGAGCATGACTGAAAAACTTGTTTTCTTAGAAAAATCATGCGAACGGTGAGCCCAGAGGGAGTCCATGTTAGAGCTCTGAGCCTAACCTGGAAAGAAAGCTGTAGTTTCTTCCCATTTTGCGAAAGACTAAATTCTCCACATAAGAAAGTTTAATTTTCTGGTATACTGCTATATACTGAGAAATATCACTTGGCTTTGCAAGAAACATCATTTTTCAATCTGCTTTCTATTCTAAATTAAAACACCTTTATCCTGAATAACATAGAGGAGGTCAGTGTTTTCTTCCATGGCTGGGAATATCATTTGAAGCCGTTAATTCTACCCTTTGAAGAAGGTATCAGGCTTATTGATTTTTCTTACTATCTTTAGAACTAGGAGAAGATTGATTCCTTCAGTCTCAGGTATTATACTTAGTGTGACAGTTCTGGAGACAATGTAATGTTAGCTAGCATTTCTTTAGAAATAATGTGCTCACCCTCATAGTGTTTTTAGAATTAGATTTTTGCTTATTTGTAATGGGAAAAAAGAGAGACTCTTCATTCGCCCTGCTCAGCATCAGTTCCATTAAGGCTGACTTTTGACTAGAAGACCCTGAGAAACTCAACTTCATCATTTTTTTTTTTTTTACAGATGTTCTTGCCCTAGACTGCAGTAAAAATTTAAAATTCTACTACTACTACTACTACTACAATAATAAATCTGTTTACTAGATGTCTTTCACTTTTCTTTCAGGAATAAAAACAAAGTTTCTCTAAAAAAAAAATTATTTACTATTCCATAGGAAATTGCTTTCGTGTTTTTTAAATGGAGGGCACAATGGCTGCCCTTTGGGTGAAGAGTGTGTCTTATCGCCAATTACAATTAGAGTTTATTACATTTTAGGTGAATGCAGTGTAGAGCACTAAAACTGAAGTGCTGTACCTGTTTGAAATGGATATAAAATTGCCATTGACATCAGCGGGGTCTCAAATTTTGTACAAAGTCTGGTCCAACTTTTTCTCCTAGTTCAGTAAATCTTACTGAAACTAGTGATAGAAACCATTCCTATGGGAAGCCTATGGGAAGAAGTATTCTGTGTAACCCCAGTGAAATTCCCCAAGGTCCAAAGGTTCATTTTCCATATATTTTAGAGTAGTTCTAGAGTATTCTAAGACATCCTCTGTGATGTGAGAAAATAACATTCCCCCCTTGTTTGCTATTAAACAACTAATTTTGAACCAAAAATACATGTGGTTATAAATCACCTTTTAAAACTCAAAATATTTGTTACTATAATGGCCTCACATGTTTTATCACATGGTAAAACTATTCATAAATGGAAAATAAGTGAAGTTACATCAGTACTAGTCAGGTGCTTCCATGTTCTGTATTCATGTTTTTTTTTTAAGAATAAGACAGGCTACAGAAGCACAAAATTAATCACAAGCTCTGAACAACTGAAATCAAAAGAAACAATTCACAAACTTGTCAGAGGTTCAGATGACTTATTAGAATAAAAACAATACAGTGCATGGTATAAAACTCGAAACAGATTACGTGCCATGTGGATGCTGTAATGATTACTTCGTCTCCTGAAAGAGTCTTCATCAGCAACTGTGATGAACGTTTGAGTCAGCATGTTGGAGCATCCAAAGCCTTGTCAGCGTTTCGGTATTCACCTTGTGGGATCTCAATGAGCATAATGCAATGGTTTTGTTCTCCAACCTATTCTGTTTCTAAAACAGAAGGGATGCAGGAAAGAAAAAAAAACAATCAGTCCAAAAGGAAACATCACTTACAGCAGCTAGAATAAATTATCATCAGTCAAGATGGCTTGGAGGTCAGGGACGACTGGGGCTTCAGAAACCCATAAGCAGTTTGAAGGATAAGAAGGATTTTGAGGACAGGGGAGTTGGAGCCTGTCCTGTTATGGATACCATTTTCTTATATTTGGACTAGGTTTTAAATTTTGTCTATTCAGGAAAGTGGGGAGATTAAACTGTTTTATATGTGAAATGAAAATTGTGAAATGACTGGAAGAAAATTGAGCCAATAACTGTATGTCACCCAGGTAAATCATTTATTCTTGAGTAGACAAGTTGTCCTGACCTACCTTGGGGCAATATCATTGCCATGAAAGAGACTGATTTGAACATGTCATTAGCCTTTAAACTAAAACTAGTGGGCATAGTTTCTAAGGAAGTACTTCTGATTTCCAGAGTTTTTGAGGGTTGTGTGCCAGTTCTGTGTAGCTACTTAGTGTAGGGAACACCCCCCAAAAGTGCTCTGGCCATTGGCAACAGATACAATCATTCATATCACTGAAGTGAAGTGTAATGGACTTTAAGTAATGAAGGATTTCCCCCCAATTTAGTAATACCTAGCTAGCAGACCATCCTTAAACTTACAAAATACAGCATGCTTATTATTAGCATAGCTTTACTTAATGTCAGAGCTAGTTATTCCTGCAGTAATTCCTGAAAGCATGCTAAGCTCATCCACATGAACACATGTTCTTTTGTATCTTTGTATCTTTGCAAAAGATGGAAAAAGGACATTAACACTGCCAGGACAGTAAGAAAATGGACAAAATATTTTGAGAAGCTGAACATATTTTTGCTTCTGCAGTTCAGGTACACAATATTTTATCAGCCCAAAGGTAAGGAGTCCATTTTTCATTTTTCTTTCCTAAAAAAAACACCCAAACCTATGCTGAATTTAATATAAAATAGCATAGTGACTAGGTAAAGTAGAGATGCTTACAGCAAAATCAGATTCTAACATAGACCATAATTCACAGAGCTGTGATGACTGGTGGAATTTGGTGATTCAGATTTTAGTCTGAAGTTAAAATACCAGATATTGGCATTGGATATTTTGTAATATAAGCCATGCCTATGGCATCATGTAAGAGTGCAAATAACTTTTACAGATATGCTACATTTCTTTATACCTGCTTTCTTAGAATGTTATTGTAGGGGATCAGTATTTTACTTATTGCTTTGGATCTTTACTTTGGGTTCGTTTAACTATCTGACATACAACAGAGCATAGAAGAAATTGAAGTGACTAAGAAGTTATTTCTAAGCATTGACTGTCATCTTGTCTTATGGTTTAGATTTAAACTGCATTATTTTTAACTATTAGAGAAGGCTATTATTATACACTTTATTAGAAACATTTTTTAACACAATAAATGTTTACTTTGGGAATAAGCCTGTTCATTCTGATGTAGAATGGAAAACATTGCTATTTCAGTTAAAAGGAAAGAAGAGTAAGTTTTATGCTAATCTATGAATAACATAGCAGTTCTAATTTGAATATGACAATGTATTTCAATATAAAGTCTTGAGATAAATTGGGTAAGAGGAAACCAATTCTGTGAAGAACATTCTTACATTCTTAATGAATGCATTATAGGGAGATTTTCTTGATTTTTTAATAGTTTCTCTAGCTGTTATAGTTGATGAAGTAATGATGAATGTAAAGATTTAATATTGCACATCAATACTAAAAATTAGTAGCATGAATTCTGGACCTTGGGGCAGCAAGGCCTTAATTAATAACTTGATGTGTTAGTCAAGGAATTTAAAAAATAGTTGTTATTTTTTTCTTCAGATCATGCTAATCAAGAAAAATGTGCTTTATAGGTGAATCTAGGTTAAGTAAACTACTTGCATATATGCTGAAAGCAGTTTATTTATATTGCTGCAAATCTATAGCACCACTTACTGTCTTTTAGGCATTGGTTATGTCTATATTGATGAAACAATATGTGCTGAAAGAACTCAGTTGCTGTGATAGGACACAATGCAAAAAACCCACCTCCACAATGCAAAAACCCAGCAACCCTTCCTTCATTCCTGTAAATGTACAGTTCTGTTGAATTGAAGGTAGTTTTGTTCTCTCATATGACAGCATCTCATTTGTTTATTACCTTGTCTCTTGCTCTCTCTCAACTAATTATAAAAGTGTCCATAAAAAGATCTTGAAATCCTTCATGTCAGGAAGCAGACTGTAAACAAAATCTAATTTCAGAGCAGCTACATAATTGATCTGCCCAGCTGACAGCTTCTTAAAATGTTGAAAACAATTGCAAATTATCTAGAAGACAAGTGATTCTGTGCTCCATAATCATTAGATGTTCATGTTTTCAAGCAAGGTTTTGTTTCAGACTGAGCTGGGCAACTTCAGAGTCTCTTCATACGAACCAACATTCATAGAGTGAGCAGAGTGTATGGTTTTCCTTGAGCTGCCCAAAAAAAAAAAAAAAGCAATTTGGCAGGATGTTGAACATGAATTTTAGCAGAACATCCAAAATTGCAATTTTACTTTCTTACGACAGCCCCACCTTCTTGCCTCCACACAATTTGCTTTCGATCCGGTCCTTCACTCATCTCCTTACCTGTCAGTATTCACTAAAGGGAGATCAATGTCAAATTTGATGCTATTTCCCCTGTTAATAATAAGATATTAAAGGCAAACAGAACTATGAGGACTACCTCTGCCTCATCCTCCAATAGAAATTAAAACATTTCAATGCAAATAATGCTTCAGCACAGAGGGCTTGGGAGTACCGTTCCTGTAAATAATGGGCACAGAGTGCCAAAAATATTAACAACATAGATTGTTGTAATTATCACTTTTCAGGAAACTGCAATGCAAACCCTCTTCCTTAAATATATCTAAACCGTGTCTGCTTTTTGTTCTGGGTGCTAACATAAGCAAGACTTGAGCTGAGGCCATAGTACTGTTCTGTATTCAACATTGCCTTTAGGTATTTTCTAAATAAATAGAGGGGCCAGAGGGCCTATATGAAAAAAACTTATCCCACAGCTTGCTGTAGTCTAGGAAAATAAAGTAAGAAACAAGTTTACTTGACCAGCGATTGCATCTCAAATGGTGATGGATTCCAACTGAAACTAAGCAAATGGAATGGTACAAACTCAGATTAAATTTTCCAATTCATGCAAACAGAGCGTCTTGCCCTTTTGAGCCGCAAGTCTATGAAAAAAAGACTGATAGTGAAGGGGGAATTTGGGGTGTTTGTTTGCACTGGTTACACAAAATCTGTGCACTTGTAGTGTTGCTGCTGTTCTGCTTGCGCCACGGTGAGGATATGAAGGCTACACCTGTAGCTAGCACTGCCTGAAAGTTTTGAGGAATTCTCCACCCCAAACCAAGCAGCAGGGGCAAGCCAAGTGAACTTCCTAAGTAACTGAAAGTAGTGGCTGTTCAGGTTTTAATGGTGCAGATATGAAGTGGAATACACAATTTTAAATCCAATCGGCTGTGACATGCAACAAATACTGTGCATGATACCACTGTAAGATATCAAATGTCAGAGAGAATGCCTGGGATGCTTTTGTGGAAATTTCCAATAACAAAACAAAGCCCATAGTGAGTCACAGGGAATTCCTTGCAAGGCTTTTTTTTTTTTTTTTTATAGGTGCCTTAAAGCCTTAATTGACAAAAGATGTCTTAGAACATTGTATTAGTATCAGATTTGTGATAAACATCCAGTATTCAGGAAGAGATCAATGACTTACGAATGTTAGCTAATTCATTCTTGAAAATGATTGTCCTTTATGCTGCTACGGTCACTATTATAACCTTTACATTCTTAATGTTTTCCCTGACTTCTTTTGTGGGATCTCTAACACAGTTTAACCATAGCTTCTACTTCTTTGAATCACCCAGCATTTCTCTCTCTCTCTTTTTTTTTTTTCTTATATAATTCAGTTATCAATCTGGAGTTTAATGAATTTCTATTCTTTATTAGGCTGTAACTTGAACGCTTAGAATTTATGAGCTAACAGAACAAAAATTCTGGAGTTGCCACAGTATCTTGTCTGTTATAATTAGCTTGCCATTGTAGATTTATAGGACATTGTACTACGGCAACAGGAGAGTTTTCAAGACTATGGCAGACCGAGTACATGAGCCAGACTTGCTTGAAATTAGAATATGCCAACTGAGAAATACCCTTTCTAAAACAGTGCAAAATTTAGTTAAGACACTTTTATTCCACAGGAACTGAGAACATTAATAAGTCAGGATTTATATGTTTGATATAATTGCGCATTAAAATGAGCATAAGACATTGCTGAGTGTAAGTAACAGAAAATGATTCCATGTCATTTCTGCTAACATAATCTCCTGTGGACTGAATAAATAGAGACTACTTTATCAAAAAACTCCTTTATGAAGAATCACTTTACTTTGGGGTACAATTTTTCATATAGTATTATTCTTTAGGCAGATGATTACTGTGAAAAAATGTGTACATAAGTAGAAGACTGGAAAAAAAACCACTGATACTGCAAGGGAAAAGAAGAAATGAGAAGTGGCAGACCTAATTATTCATTGTCTCAACAGCAATCCTCCCAATTTTAGCCGAGAGTTCTTTATACCTATTTTGGAAATACGATAGTTAAAAACAAGAAAAACATTCCATTAGTAATTATACACTATTGATTTTTCCTTCTTCTGTAAAATACAAATGACAGCAAACAAAGTCCAAACGAAATCCCATCCGGGAAAAGAAATCATTAGTTCCAGTTTCCATTCAGTTTTTTATTTAAATGTGTACTGCCTGGTTTCACAATTCTGTCGATAGCTGATATGACAGTAAGATTTGAAATATGAAGCTGAACACTAATCTGTGAAGTCAGTAGTATAATTTTTTTAGCCTTCTTTCTGACAAGGTCAGCTATTAGCTACCATACCATTCTTTATATTGTAAATATTTTATATGTATAATATCGAATAGTGTGCATATTGAAAAACAGTCTAGAAAATATGGCTAGCTTCTCTCAAGCTACACGAGCTCAATGCGTAAGAAGCTGATGACATAATTATGTACATTATAGAAGCTTATTACAAACTGAGAAAATCAAAAATTCCCATCTGTGAATTTTTAATTTGCAGGTTATTTATATGTCTATAAAGTCATAAGGGTCTCTGTGAGTATTCCAGAGATGTATTTGTTGGACATCTTAATAACAAAGCAGTTTGAAGAAATACTTCCTGTGTGGCCATGTATAATTTGTCTTCTTCTACACATATCTCTGGATACAGTGAACATAATTTTCTGTCAGGGAGTACTGCAGGCTGAAATAAATAAATGCTAAAAAACATTTTTCCTACAAGCAAATAATGGAGAGAACTCTGGAATGCTTAAGCAGCATGCTGGCGTGGGAGTCTTAGTTTCGCTGTGAAGATTCATTGCAGTCATGCATTGAGACACTATATACTCACAATGGGAAGAACTAAGCATCCCCAAAACAGCTCGGAAAGCCGACCTACTGAGTGTGGTGCTGCTGAAGGACATTCCAAGCACAGGGATCTGCCTGTTTGCCTCCGAGTCTGCTCCCAACCGGCACCTATTCCAGACCCAACGTGCTCTGCACTCCCTTGGGTAGGAGCACGCATTGGAAAGAGCAGGGCACACAGCATCAAAGGCAGTGGCAGCGTCCTTTTGCATAACCAGTTAATATTTAGAGAGCTCATGCAGGAGATGCAAGGTCGGAGATGAGGACTTTCAGGTGAATGGAGAATTTTCTGTCAGATCATGAAGGTAACTATTCATTTTGAACACTTCAGAGTCAGGAAGTGCTGGCAATCATCTGGATTGCCCTCTGGGACCGGGAACTGTGACTTGCTATGGTCTGCCCAATACCATTTTTTCTGCCCTTAGGCTATGAGGTGAATAGACTAAAGCTTTTCAGACTTTGAGGTACATCAGTCTAGCAAATTTTCAGACTGTGTCTGAACAGAAAGGATTATCTATTTTCAGATTCAAGTGCTCGGAAGAACTGACAAGAGTAATTCAGTTCATCTTGCAAATGAAGTTATCAATGCATTGGATTGCTCCTTTGCTGCCATGTGCAATCCATGCAAATACAGAGCTTTTTCCTCTCTGCACTGTGAGCTGGCCAGATGTGAGACAGACACATTGTACGGGCTGTGTATATCAGCACTAGCAGAGGGCTGAGATTGGCTTACTGACCTTTCAGTGGGGCTTCAAATATGGGACGTGGTCATGAAGGTTTTATTAGCCCTATGCCCTCTTAGATTGCATGGGTCTATACAAAAAAAGTGCTTAAAATGTTAAGCTAAAAACTTCTGTGAAACAACAGAGAAGTTTTCTACTGGTTGTTCACTGCAGCTTGAAAATCACAGCAAGCAAAAATGACAGAAATAGCGAACTGATTGATGACTAAAAAATATAGTAAATCTAGAGCCAGTGGCTTTATCCAGTGGGCTCCAGAATGACTGCAATTAGTAAGACTCTGGAAGAAAGTGTAACTGAGGTCAATGCAGGGGAACATATGGCATATTGACAATAAGGCTTCAAGAAGCTTGTGACTGATTTTAGATCGTTTGTGTCATATCCATGGTTACCACTCATGCTTGGGAGATGTGCAGATCCATCTAAATAACATAGGAGTGTAAAAGGCCGAGTTTATGCTTACTGGCATAAATTTTCTCCACTGCCAGAATGCCAGGAAACAGTCTTTTTGTCCCTGAGACACATGCTTGCCTTTTCTACAATAGCCTAGTACAATAATGGCTATACAAAAATGATTCAGGCATCCCTACTGAAAACTCTAGCTTGAGAAAGCAGCAGTCAAATGAGAGAAATTACTGCAAATTCATTATATTTATTTCCTACTATTTTCATCTGAAAATCTTTCTTTGGAATCAAATCAATATTTCTGAAATTTTTTGACTTATAAGAACAGCTGCTCTTCTCTGGGAACTTGCCCGGTGTCAGTGTCCACAGTAAAAGTTTTGGGAGTATTAACAGAGAATTACCAGCAGCTGTTCAATGTAAATTCTCACAGCACCAAAGTAAGGGAAGATAAAATTGAGACAATAAAGAAGTAAAACACAAGGTAAGTGGCAGATGCTAAGGCTGCTCAAGAATAGGATATGAGATTTCCATAATGCAGTTGACTGCAGGAGATCCCCAAATTTAAGCTACCAAAATGAAATTTATTTTTATGTAGCAATAAAAGACCCACAAAGGTGACTGTTTTAACTGTGAAGTTTCCCATGATTCTCTTAGTCAATTAGTAAATTACAATGAAAAATGGGTAGCACTTCTGAGGTGCGAGGCTACAGGCAAAAAAACATCTGGCAATCATTATCTCTATTTTACAAACTTGGAAAGAGGAGAAAGACAAATTCCATTGCCAGACAGTTTGTAATTTCCATGCTAGGTGTGTTTGTAATTTCCCTGCTAGTGTGGGAGAAATAGTCACAGATATTTCAGGATGGGTGGAAGAAGTAGCTAATAATAAAACCAGTAGCCACTGGGAACAAACCCAGAACAACGTATGGGAGCAATATATGGCAAACACTCCATGTATTCGTTTTGCCAAAGAGAAGAGTCTTGTAAGTTTCATAATAATAGTGGACTTTAGGAAAGGACTTAGGAGCAAAGAAAGTAGCAACTTCTGATTAAGACTCTCCTTTATTTATGTGTTATTTATTATCATTGAAGCTGGGTGTATAGAATCAGCTTCTCATTGATGAGACAGCTTATTTCAAGGGCAATCATATTAGGCAGTCTCTCTCTCAAATGTACTGTTCTCTTCACTAAAATAGCAAATGCAAGGTGAGAAGAGAAAACAAAGTCAAGTCTATTTTTAATTCTGATATAAGAAATAGTCTGTGGTTTCAGTAGGCACAGAAGTAGGATGTTATAAGTTCATATTTATTCCCTCTTTGGTAACAAAGAAATAGTTTATATTTGTGTGCATATACATAGTGTGATATATCCATGTGTGTGTGTATGTATTTTCAGACTATGTCCTTTATTAAAGTAGAAATGTATTACCCTGTAAAGGACATTAACCTAATATTCATTTTAAAAGTCTAAACGACTGAAAAGGAGGACATACAAAACTCTCCATAATCACTCTTCTGGAAATCGCTCTGGAATCACTCTTCTGGAATCCCTGGGAAAAAAAAAAGACTGTAACAATAGAAAGGGTGCACAGTTTCTTTGCAAGAGTTTGTGAGGTACAAATATATTTCTTTCTATATTTTGTACCATTTCAAAGGTGTCCAAGGTATAGATTAAATCTTCCTGTAGCTGAACATTGCCCTAGTCATTCAGGTACTGATAACCACAAGCATACAAAGCTCATGAACTGGGTATGGGGCAGGTAAAAGCAATAAGTGACTAAAAATAGGGATTTTAAAACAAACTCTTTTTTTCTTATTTTTTTCTTCTGCTTTCAGAAGAAAGGCGTGTTTTAGCAACACTTCTCATTCCTTTCTCCAAAGCAAGGAGACCTAGAGTTTTCTAAAATGAAGTAGATTTCCCTCTAATTGCATGGAATGGGGAAACCGGAGCTTAAGGTTCAAACACTGTGGGAATTGCAGTAAAATTAAGAGCTGACAACTGTATATTAGGGAGAAGATTTCTCCATCCAAAAATAACATTGTAAATGAGAAACCCTTAATCTTGTTAATAAGCATTTTAAATGATAGTTCCATCGATATGCAAGAGGTAAAGATGGAATGCTAGTAAACCTACTGGGTCAGATATCAAGAGAAATAGAGTGTAGATACTCAAACATATTTAAGTTTATCTGAATATAAATCTCCACATCCCTTGTCTTTCCACACCCTATTTTGTTTAGCTTTCTCATGTTTGCATTTTCTGGCTCTTTTTCATTTTCTTTCACTTTTCTACTGAAAGTTTGCATTTTTTTTTCTTCCTATTACATTTATGGACTGTCTGTGTTCAGGAAGTTGCATTCAGTAGGTCAGAAAGGCCAGTGCAGGTAAGGATCCATACGGTATTTATTCCGGTAGGAATTTTTACTTAGCTAGCTGTACAGGGAATAAATGCAAACTACTATGTGTGCAGGGACATCTATATAATATACTATTTTTACAGGCCTCTATCTGCCTTTACATTGTCTTGTACCACAAACTGTTGTGCTTCTTTTGTTTGCAGGAGCGTGTATTTGGTGATCAAGATGCAGCCTTGTTTAAAGGCCTGACAGATAATTACTTCTGCTCTGAATGTAGGTGAGGAATTCCATGTGCAAAAAGCCTTTTACTAATATGCCATGAAGTTTGAGAGGTCTCATAACATATACTGTGTTTTTAATGGTGATATATCCCTGCTTGCTACCTAATCAGCTTACATTCATTTGGTTAGTGAGATTTGGAGGCAGTAAGCTTCCAGATGGAGATGGCCATGTTTCCAAATGAAAAGTGGAATTTTCACCTATACTGAAAGAATGAGTATATGCTGGGATATGTTCCATGGAGATGTCTAGGAAAATACACTTATTAGACTAAAAGTTTAAGATCGCTTGGCTCTCTTACACCTGCAGCATGCACTTATTCTCCCTTCACCCACTCCTTGTACAACTGAGGAACAACACTGTGGGGAATAAACGAAAAAAATCAACTTCTTGCAACTGGAAGTGGAAACCTTCAGTGACTGCTGTTCATGCCAAAACTACAGCAGGTGATGTTGGCTGAATGACAGCATGCTAAAGCCCTTTGGGAGCTGCTCTGCGTTGTAGTTGGTACTGTAGTTGGATAACTATTTTAAAATGGCACATGCTATCTCCAGAAAAAAAATATGGGTCATGGCAGAGAAGAAGAAGAGTTTCTGGTGTTATCCACAGGTCCTGGAATTGCAACAGCATGAGTTTGAGTATCTGTTCCTGAGGTCTTTCATTACATACCATGTGGTGGAGCTAAACAGTAGGAATGATGAACAAATTCAGATTCAAATTCTTCTTTGAGAAACTTTTCCTTTCACTACTTCAGCTGTTATTTTATTACGAAGCTGCTTTGCTAACTTTCTGGGAATGGACTTGTTAACTTCTTTATGTGCTCAGAAAATCTCTCTTGAGGCTATCATGATGAAGAATATTCACTGCTCTGCTTACTGAAGGATTTCAGTATTATAAGTCTTTGCATTGCTGGCAGATTCAGAGCAGTTCTGCACCACAGGAAGTATTTCACCTGTTTATTTTACTCCAGTGCTGAGCTGTGATTATCTATATGGTCAATGCAATTAGAGCTAAGCAATCAATTGATTCTATTATATAATGCATTAAGTTCACACCTTTGCCTTGCAACTTGGCTACCTTGTTTGGAATACTGCCGATGAGGCTAATATAAATTATCTCTGGCTGTATTTCTTCTTTTGTATGTCTTGTCAGAAATCCAAAAAGCATGCCCTTTTACAAGCCCTACCAATACATCTTCTTGCAAAATGCGTGTAGAGTGTAATCTCTTCAGCAGTAAGACTGCTGAAAATAGTTCTTTTCTCTAAAATTAATATATTTTATACATTTAAAATAGTATCTGGAGCTTTCAGAACTTACTGAGTTTTTTCTTTCCCACTGCATACACTCTGGGGCTTTTATATTCTGATCATCGCTGTCAACGGCCTTAGGACAAGGTTATGTAAATTATATCTAACCTCCTTAATTGCTGATGGGAAAAGGTATGGAAATAAGTTCAGGCATGATTATTGCTATAGCAGCAAGAGATACCATTGTTTACAAAAATGTAGTAAAGTTGATAAAGGAGCTAAGAGGAAAAAAAAGGCAAAAAAAAAAAGGAACAAAACAAAAACAAAACAAAAACAAAAACAGGTTCTGCTGGGTTTATCTGAATTGAGCCCCAAGGCAGAGCTACTTTGAAAAAGAATTTTCTTTTACTAATTGCTACATTCAGAATCCTGTTAGGAGCAAAAAGCAATACACCTTGTAGGCAAAGCTAAGATTTTAATGTTACAATGAAAATACAACATGAAGCATTGACACAAAATTTTCCAGCTACTGGTATACCATGTTAGTTAAAAGTAACACACTTAAGACCAATATACACATAATTCCTAGTGTTTATTCCTTTTTCTATATTATTTTTTTGACAAGGTGCTCCCCTTTCCAACATCCTTTTAGGTCCTGAGGTCAAGAGCGCTACCATCCTCTAGCAGCAAGAAGAGGACAAGATGAGCTGCCGCCATCAGCACTCCCCAACAGGGGCCCAGCAACAAAAAGCTCCTCAGTCGAGCAAGCTGTTTGGTGTTAGTTATATGTTTTATTAACACTTTTTTTCTCTCTCTCTCTTTTTTCTTTTCGTTGGCTCCCAGCTGAAGTTTCCCAAGTTTGAAAACTCTACGGCAGCCTTCTCAAACTTCAAGTAACAGAAAGGGTATCAGGGCACTGAGTGCCCTAACTGGTCTTAACAACCCGGAGCAGCTACCCCGGGAGCCAGTCACCCCTGATGGCTGAGAAGCTCTGTCCAAGCTCAGGTCCCGGCTCCTGAGGGCTTCCTGAGCTGTGCCAGGGTGCCCGGGCCTTGCCCCCGCTCCTGGATGGGCCTTGGCCTGCCCTGCGGCCTTGCCGCCACCTCCTGCTGCTCTCAACTGCAGCAGGTAAAACGAGCTGATGTTCTGGGGCGGCGGTAAAGCGGGACGGGCCCGGGGCTGCTCGCCGCCGCGCGGGGAGGCAGCGCGTGCGCGGGGGTCTCCGCCGGCCGTGAGCCGCCCCCGAGGCCGTGGCAGCCCTCGTGAGGCAACAAGCGCCGCCATTCCGCGTCGGCCAGCAACCGGAGCAACGCAGAGCACCGGAAGCCACGCGCCAGCTGGGACCGAGCTGGGCAGTCCCTGAGGAGCCCACAGCCCTCGCCTAGCGGCACCGAAGCTGTTTGTGTACATCCTCGTGCCGCTTACGAGCAAAGCAGGACGGCTGCGAGAGCTGCAGGAGAGCCCTGGCCGAGACGGGCTGCGTTCCGCGCTGGCGCAGCCGCCGGGCGCTTCCCGGTGCACACGTCAGCCGGCGACTGTTGCAACGGGTAAGCCGTGTCTCTGTGTTTCTGCTTCTCGTCAAAACTTCTGCCCTACTGACCTGGAGGGCTCATTTTCCTCTAGTGCTGTCCTCCTTAGGATGCAGCGGGGTTGTAACGGTGTCTTTCCAAAGCCTTCTGCCTTAAATGCACTCACTTCAGCGGGCGTTCTTCCACGTCGTCCTTCAGTGTTGCTCCTCTATGGCCCCCCAAAAAAAAATGTCCTATATTGAAATTGGTACTTACAGGTAATACAGGTATTGCTACCAATTGCTTTTCTTCTGTGGGTTATATACTGAAACTGAGACTACAACGTGTGTGGATGTTTAAATAAATATGTAAATCAACTGCGTATGGAAACTCTAGGTCTGGAAACTAGAGAAATATGCTTTAAAAAATAGTTCTGGAGCTGTTCTATGCTTCCTGTTCAGATATGCGTGTAGAAATATTACTTTTAAAAATACGACTTCATGGATGTCCACCTAAATCTGTCTCTTTAACAAGACTTATGAGTTGATTTGACAGCAAAAACCTAAAGTCTTCCAGTTTCTGAAATATGTTATTTGCACATGGAAATGTTTTAAAGTGCAGACTATGTAAACCTAAACGGATAAGGCCTTTCATGTAGATTAATTCCTTGAAATCTTGTATGTAGTCTTAGGCTTTTATTGTGACTCTTATGGCGAAGGCCCCTGGCAAATAGGGTTGCTGTCAGCAGAAACGTCGTCTGGTGTGGGGCTCCTGCTGCTGTGGTGCTTGAAAAGAGGCTTGGCTGAGGCGGGTTAAAGCTGGAAGTTTATATCCGCTCTGGAAGGAGGACATTCTGGTTCTTCCATGGTACAAAATGTGAATGGGAATAAATAAAATGGGAATAACAGGAAAAGGATGAATAACAATAGTTCAAAAAAAAAGATAAACTTGTATTTAGATTATTATGGTTTCTGAAATAACAGACTGTAGGGTAGCTGGATGGAAAGTGCATATGCTCCGCTTATATTGGTCAATGTACCTGAAAGTCATGATGTTAGCAAAGGTGGTTATGTCCTTAACCTATAAGTTGTAGAAGAAATCCTATCTTCCATATCCTGTCATCGAGGGTGCCGCCTAGTATATGAACCTCAAAAGAGCATGCTATTGGTTAGAATAGATACTCTGAGCTGAAATATTTGTTTGAGGCTACTGGCTTAATTAGTGAAGATCTTAGGGTGTGTGTGTGTGTTTAACTACAACAAAAACAAAATATATAGATGAAGCTGTTTTGTAAAGAAAAGATTCTTCTTATGGCTCACTCTTGAAACTTTATGAATAGTTCTCATTAAATGCTCTTAACATCCTAAAGGTAAACATAGTACCTCTGGGTTGCTGTCAGACCCCTTACTCAAAAAAGAATTTTTGAGAATGTTTTTTGAGAATTTCCAGGTTACTGGGGTTGCCAAGTCATTTCAAATAAGGCAGAATAGTGATGCTCTGTCACATCCTCACACAACTTGTTTATATGCAGTACACTTCAGGAGAATAAAGTTGTCTGAAATACTACTTGGATGGTAATTATGTATGAATTGCTAATTTTGTGCTGCTTAATGATTTATCATTTATCCATTTTTGTGGTTTTGCTTAAGATTCTGTTCTTATTTTTAATGTTTTCCCTCTTATTTCGCTGACTATATTTTGATTTTTGGAGGGATTGGTGCTCCAGAGATGTCAGGTTTAAATTTACATCTCTGCACCAGAGTTCCCTATTAGGTGAGCAATGTGTACAGAGCGGGGTTTCTTTCAGTCTCACCTGCTGGAAGATGTCCCACTTCATATCATTACAGGAATGTCCTTTAAATCAAGGAGAAATCACTTGACTCTGCATGCCCTGGGAAGTATCTTAACCAATAAGCTAAGGTAAATAATTCCGTCTTGGGTTCATTTAACATTCAAAAGAATATGCAAAATAAAACAAGTTTGGAGGTTCCCACCACTACCCCACTAGTCATGCAGTAGCATGGATGCTGCTCGTGGATGGCAATTCCCAGGTCAGCCGAGGTGAGTGGAAGAGACGAGCCTTCCCCTTGCACAGCACGATGTGCTGCCAAAGGGCTCTATGGCTGAGGTGCTCGTAGCTCCAATTTGTGAACTGCTAATATTGTTTTACTGTTCTGTCTTTAAATTTCCTTTGCTTTTCCTGAAAATATCTGAAAAAAAATATTCCACCCACTAACATGATCTTTTAAATTAAAAAGTAGATAGGAAGCACCTCTTCTTCCCCCCTCAGCTGCCTATTTTTAACAGTAAAGCCAAAAACTTACAGAGCTCTATGCATGATGTTGTAATGTTAATTCATCCACTGTCTTAACCCATCCTCTCATAAATGCTGTTCCTTGTATTCAGGTATTTCAGATAGGTTCACAAATGGAGGATAAATCTGTATTGTAAGCCTGAGTGTTTTCTATGTAGATTAACTTGTACAATGCAGTCCTGGAACATAGGTTACATGTTCAATTTTCCCTACTTTCCCCAAATCTCAGGCCTTTCACTAGTTCTTGCCCAAGCTGTGTTAGCCCCAAGATGTGTTTTCTGTTTGTTTGTTTTAGTTTTATTTTTCCTTAATCTGCTGCAGTTTCTACCTAGCAGTAGGCATGGCTTAATTTGCAAGAAGGTGGAAAGAAGAAATAACCTTTCAATCAATAGCAATTGATACCTTCTGATGTGAGTTTGGGTCTCACATTACATGATACCACTGCTGTTGCACAGCTACATGATGCAGCTCCCTGACCAACTCCGATTGCAGCCTGCTCTGTAGCTAACTTGCAACAACACTGGCAAATGCAATCATTTCTCCAAAAGTGAAAAACAAATGAAGGGAATTTTGACAGTCAGTTCTTTCCAGGATATTTGTGCTGTGAAGGGATTGGAATCTGTTTTCAGAAAGGATTTTCATTGGGGAATTTTTGTGTGTTTTATGTTTGGGAGAGCTGTATATGAATGTAAAATTACTCTGAGTGATGCTGTCTCTGCATGGCATAAATACAAAGGTGCAAAGGGCACAGCGGATTTAGACACTGCTGGGCACATTGCAGCGTGGAGCTCTGCAGTGCGCATACAGAGGGAAGTGAGCTAACGGCAGCAAAGCCAGTTTCTTGTTGTGGCACAGGGCAGTATAGTGTAGAGAAGCAGTAAAGCTGCATAGCCTTGCTCTGTGCCTCAGGTATTTGAGATCTACTCCCACAAATGTTTTCTAGATGCAGCTGTATTCTTCTGAAATTTTTGCTAATCTGAAATCTTTCTGGACTATGCAAAGCAGAGGTAGGTAATCTAGTGTATATAAAAGGTTTTGAGGTTATTGGTGTCCTTTAAGCCATGAAAGGTAGCTTTTCCATGATAGAAATTAACCCAACACATTCACAAATACCACATCCTATATCAAAATAAAGTTGTATCTTGTTCACCAGTGTCTTGGTTAGTTAACCATTTATCTAAATAAGAATGTTCTTATCACAAAAAGCCCCCAAATGTGGCTTAGCTCACTGAACAATATAACCCTTAAAGCAAAATATTTTTTTTAAACTTGAAATGTTTTCCAAAAAAGTGTAAATGAAACTTATTAAGAAAGGAAGCACCAATATCAAGTAGAAAACACTACGCAGTATGAAATTAGTTTGACTCAGAGTATTAGATCTAGATGTGCAATTTGTCATTAGGTCTGTGTTAGAGTTACTTTGATGCAAATCAAAGTGAAAGGAAAACAGGAAAGAACAGAAACTCTAGGAAGGTGCATGTAAAATATGTAATAAGGCAAAGACTAAAGAGTTTTAGGAATAATTTGCAAAAGGCTTAAAATGTGACCATAAATCTTTTCCAAACACATCAAGATGAGGGAAGATGGCAGCAGTTTGTAAGACATCAGTTTGTAACTGATGATAAAGGCATAAAAAGAGACTAAAAGTGGAAGCCTCAGCAAAGGAATTAAGGGTTTTGGGGGGCAGGTGGGAACCTTTGTCAAATTGACAAGTCAGTAGATGACATTAGGAAACAAATAGAGAAAATGAATACAAAGAAACTGCTGTGACTAGATTTTTTTTACCAAAGAGTTATAAAGTAAACTGAAGAAATAGATGAATTATGAACAGTGCTCAGCAACCTCCAACTTAAAATTACTCTGGTGCTAAAGGCCTGGACATGACCAATTTTTTTAAGGTTTTGAGGAGATCTCAATAACTACAGGCCAGTGTTTGTCTTCTTTAAGAAATAAAATTCGTAATCATGTACAGGGTACTAAATGTCCTGTAATGAGGTAAGAGTTGCTTCATGTGTGCCTATGAATTCTTAAACGGATTCCACAAGTGAATAAAGGAGTTTCAGCTGGTTTCATCTACTTGATTTCCTCCATAAAGCACTCTTAAATAAATAAATTAGTATGAAATAATTGGGGAGCTTTAAGAAAGGAATAGAAAAGAGAAGGTAACTTCATTCTGCCAGCCTGTGAATCCATGGTGCACCTTTATCCTGAATACTGTGTGTCAGTCTCTCCATCCCAAAAGGGCATAGTAGAATTAGAGACATTTCTAAAGAAAGAAATATAAAGGAATGGGATTCTTCAGGGTACAACAAAGGAGAGCACTAAGGAGTGTTATGATAGGGATCTATAAAAAGTATGAGAGAAACACAGGGCATGAACAGGAATTACTTTTTTTCACTGCATCTCACAGACAGCAAAACGTAAAAACTGCGTAGAACAAACACATGAGCAAAGATTGTTTCCCCAAGAAGTAGCCTGCAAAACTTCTTGCTTCAGAGGTTCAAACAGTGCCTGGGAAAATAAGGAAGGAAAACCCTAGATGTCCTCTTTGGCCCTGGAAAACTGAGCTAGACATTGCTAGAACCTGAGCTAATCTGGGGAAATGCTACTGGAAGTTTAGGCTGTTGTTTTTCTCTTTCCTATCCTTTCCCTCATGGGTCCTGTAAGAGTTAAAAATGTCAAACTAGGTAAAACTTTAATCAAGCTCATCACAATCTGTGTTCTTTGTGGCAAATTCTGATAATGAACAAGAGGGCTATTTGTTAAGCTGAACCTATTTGAGTCCATTTGATCAGAACACACACCTTATTTCTGATAATGCTGCTCAGTATGCTGGCTCTTTTGGTCCGTGTTGCACACTGCAGAAGTTGAGCAATTTCTAGAGAGAAAAGGAAGGTTTAGATGCACAGAGGGGAATACTGAGCAAGTGTCCAAAGCTTTCACTGCTATGACATTAATCTTGGTCTAATATGCCACAGAAGTCTGACTCCCAGGGTGGTAGCATGCCTGATAGGTGAGAAATAATCTCCTCTTCTCTGTAGGCCTTGAGAAACCTGCGTGTCAGAGTTGTAGAATCTGTGTACTTCAAAATAACCTAAATGATTGCACGTTAATAGCAACTAATGAATCTTCGTGCGCAAAATGGAAGAGTTATATAAATGCAGCTATGAAGAACCATTTCTGTTATTAGGAAATCATTTGGTGTTCTGTTAGAAACAAGCTACTGTGCAAAGCATTTTGTATGGGGAATCTAATTGGTAATTGCAGCTATGCAAATGCTGGTTATACACAAGTAAGTTGACAAGGATATAAATAATAGTCTATTATCACAACTTGTAAAATGTGATTTTTATGTCCTGCAATTCATTTGAATAACATAGCGTAATTTGTAGGAAAGTTTTAGTTAGCATAGGGGCATGTCTTTATTTTTCAAATCTTAGCTGATTTCAAAGCCAATTTCTTAAGGTTCCCCTTCATCCACCTGGCAGCTCTCCTAGAGCAAGGAGATTCTACTGGTAACAGTATTTCTATAAATTCTAGCTCAAGGCAGGCTTGTTTTCAGTTGGCCTTTAAACTGCATGCTTGTAAAAACAGGCTTTTTAGCTTGTCAGTATGAGAAATTCAGTCCCCATCACACTGTATGCATTTATAGTCAGCAATATAAAAAGCAAATGCAAAGATGGAGTTCAGGTAATGCAATTCCATCTGTAGCATTCAATCGAGACTGCAATCTTCTCTCTCTGCATCCAAAAAGAGAGTGAGTATTGTTGGAATATTTTGGTTTTATATCTTAACAATTCTTTGCATTTGTGCACTTTTTCTGTACTTTGTATTTCCAACAGGAGAGTTCATCCAGAACGATACTAAATGCCCACGGTGATTTTATTTCCTCGGTGTTTGAGAACAAGGGACTTTGGCACCAAGGTTAACCTCATACCAAGGCAGAATCCACCTTCTTATAATTATGTCCATTAAATTGTTCTGCATAGCATCAGGTGTACGTTAACCAGTGCATTGGGAGTTGGAGCCGAGGCCTGTGGGCTGCCTCAAAGCAGCAAGGCCAGGCCATCCTGCGGGGGTTTTCCTGTTTCCACGGAGAGGTGAAGGAATAAGATGATGGATGGTGGGAGGCTGTAGCTCTGCTTGCTGCTCGCACGAGTGCCCCGCGCCTCCGCGCACCCTGCCAGCCATGCGAAGAGCCAGTGGTCACATCTAACAACTTTCAACATACGTTAAGGATTTGAGGAAGCCAGCCTTTGGCATAGTTTCATCTGTCCACATATCCCTGTTTTAACTGTATTATCTATTAACTCTAATTTAATAGAAATCGCTAGCAGGACCGAGCAATTTAAAATCAAATAGAAACAAATTTTACCCCTATATCAATGGCTTCCAGCGGCACTGTTTCTCAAGCACCTCAGCAGCTTCACCAACTAGTTTTTTGTTCTATAGGAGCCAGTGGGGAGAAGGAAGCATATTTCTTTTTTAATTAGCCAGCTGCCTAATGAGTTTCAATCACTATAAATTACTGTATATAGGATGTTATGTGACATGGTTGACAAACAGACCTTGACCTGTTGTAGCAATGACACTTTATGGTGATGAATAATAACCACATGTGGGTCTACGAGTTTTTTCTGCACTGTTGTGTGTAGTTTAGTCCCAGATTCTGGTCTGCATGCTTATTATTGGTTTATTACTCCTTTTCCGGGGAGGGAAGTAGAACTTGACAGGTGTATGCTGCTCAAATTCTGAAGCAATAAGAATATCCACAGTAATAGCTGATAAAATAAATCCTGCTCATAATCTGTTTTATTTTTCTCTGACATTTTAATAGGACTTCTACTCATTAATGCTTAATTTTAAATCTGCATTGAACTAGTATACTATCATTTATTCTTTGTAATATAGAATATCACTTACTCATTTATCTTTCTCCACAGTTCTGTCTCTAGCACCTTTGCCTTTCCAAAGTATTTGATGTTGGCAAGAAATAACAGGGATGGGAAAAGTCTTTTCTATTTGCCTTGTGACAGGTCTCTCTAAAGATGGTTCTTTGGGCCCCTCCTGTAACATGTAACACGCACTCTAGCTTTGCAAATCAGGAACAGCTGATGGTACCCTCCGTTCATAGGAAAGTTCAGACAGTAGCACTGTGATCCTTTACAGAATGAAATGATTCTCTGGGATAAGCACCTCTTGTTGATGCTAATTTCCAGTGATGTAAAATCCATGAGAAGCTTTGAAATTTAGGGGGGAGGCAATTAAGTCTGTTTTTTTTGTTTTTGTTTTTGTTTTTGTTTTTGTTTTCTTTTTCTGGTTTTAATTTATCTAAGCTTACATTTCAGTAAACTGACTGTCTTTATACACCTGTGATCAGACTAAAGAATCCACTGTCAAAGTCATTTTCCCCAGGAAGTTTATTCTGTGTTGTAGTCAGGTCTCTTAACATTTTCCTGACAAACTAAACAGATGCAGGGCTGCAGTTCTCTGTTCAAGATGTTTCCTAAGTGCTTCCTTCACTCTTCACTGATTTATCCCGTCCCCCTTGGAATGGGTGACACCTGAGCTGGATACACACCACAAAAGTGGCTACATTAATGACAAATACAGGAGTAAGATCACTTTTCCTTGCTCTATTTATACTTACAAAGATTTTCATTGACCTTTGGCTGTCATGGTTTGTAACTGTTAAGTTTGGCTTAATGCCTGTTCTCGAAGAAATGTTCTTTGCCTTTTACTGTTTGCAAACTAAAAATTAAGGGAAAGGGAAAAAACACTTTCACACCTTTATTGTCGTATGTTTATGCTTGGATAGGATACAGTTTTTAGTCACGATATATGGAAGAGTTATTAAGAGAGTGCAGTTCATGTCAAAGTTGCTGTATGTCACTCCCGTCCTCTAATGAATGCCATGCAATGCAATAGTGCAGATGCTGCAGAGAAGACTTTGGGTGCACTGATCTGTCCGGCACAGTTTGTATGACCCTTAGTGCCCACTGCGGTGGAGCTCATTCCATTAACCCTGCGGCCCATTTATCAAGCTATGCGGGTCATCTTAAATCAATGATCCCTTCTCCTCATTACATTACAATTCCCTGTTTCTTGTGATTCATAAATATTATCAATGATTAATTTTGTATTTGGCTTCAGGTCTTTGATATAACATTAAGCAATAGTGGGCTTAGAACTGATCTCTGTTGAAACTCTGCTGGAAGCTCCCTGTCTGATTATTCTTCCCTACAGGGAGCTAAAGGAAATAGTTATCAGCTTTATAATATACTTACTATATGTCATTTTTTTCTGCATCACTCTTAATTGAAATATTATGCAACAGTAAGTCAGTAAATAACAGCTTTATTTTATTTAATAAAAATATATCAGGCCTGTTTAAGTAGGTCTGTTTCCTATTGACTAGCATTAATTACACTTGAATCCTTTAGTTTTTTAGTAATTTTTTTTTCATTAATAGTCTTTTATCAGCCATTCACTTATTTACTCAAGATCAATATCAGGCTGACAAGCTAGCTGATGCTGATATTACCCATGCTTCCTCATATACCTTCTCAAAACACTGGCAAAAGTTGAGCTTGTTTCCATTGGGTTTTGGAGCTTACATAGCTTTTTGCAGATGCAAATCTGAAAAATGTTAGAAAACTGCTCCCAGATAACTTGCATCCAAAGTGTTGCATTTCCATCCTGTTACATGACTGCATCACCTCTCTTTCCAACCTGTAAAAGTACTTTCCCATGCATTCTGTGTAATGCATCTGCCACTCCCACCTAGAAATGCACTGAAAGCATTCTGGGATTATTTTTGTTTCTAACTTATTAAACAAACATGAACCCACCCCCCGCCAACACAGCGTACAGTCCCCCCGCCTCATTTATTAGCTTTAACTTTAGTACCTATATATTTTTGCAATGTCCTTTGCTTCTGTTGCTCATTTTCCAGTAGTTTGAGTTTTGCTTCACATTCCCTGTGCTTGATCTTTATGCGTGTTCTGGGATTCTGTTGGAGTGCCTTTTCCCCATGAGTAACTTACTCATTTTCTTTAAAATCAGTGAAGCCGTATTCAGTCTTAGGGTTATAATTTCTACAACACATAGTCAAGTAATGCTAAATAATTCCCAGTTATAATTCATAATTTAATTAATACTTTGCCAACTGATTTGACCCACTTGCCTCAAGACTTATGGACAGAGCTTCCATTTCATTGAAAATAAAGTGATGTATTTGTAAATATATGAAGGTATAACTGTTTCAAAAGGAAAGGAAATGGCTACAAAAATGTTAGCTTATTTTGCATCTCTGACCCCAGGGAAAGAGGCAGCGGGCGGCTGGAGGCAGTTGGGCTGAGCTGCTCCTCGCGAGAGCAAGGTGGTAGCACATCCCGCGTGGACTGCGCTCCTCCGGCAGCTTCCATGGCGGAAACTGCTCCTGGGAGGCGCCGGTGCGTCGGGTGTCGCCTCGGCGGGAGGCTGAGCCTGAGGCGAAGCGAGAGCTGCCGCGCACCGAGCGGGGGCTTCTCTCAGCCGCCCTGCACAGAAGTGGCCGCGGAAAACCGCGGCCCAGCGTTTCCTGCAGAAAAGAAAAAATGTGCCCCTGTACTAAGCGAGCCTGCAAGGCAATATGTAACATGTGCAATGTAATGAATTAGTCATGCGAAGCTATTAATCGTGCTCCTTTCACCACTTGCTCCTCTACTAATCCAATCCTGCCAGAAATTTAACATTACAAATTCCTGAGAAGTTCTATACATCCACCAGTGTTTAAATTGGCCTCCTCAAACTTCCTCGAGTTTCCTTCCTCCGTAAACCATCTCTTTTTGCAAGCACCAAAGATCATCTGGGTACCCTTGCCTGTGAGGTTAGTTATCGTACATGTTGTAGACTCAGTTTTAGCACTCAAAATCTTTCATGCTACAAAAGTGAAATGTAATCTTTTAGTGATGTATTTACAAATACTTAATTTTATTTTCATCTTGGTAACATAAATGACTGGAGCGAAGAGCAGGATAAACCAAGATATTAAACAGGAGACATTCCAGGCTGGATGAACCCCTTCAGAGAAGCAGCCCCTGGGTTATGCGTGATCTTTTAACCATTCTTCTCTGACCCTGATCATCCAGCCAGTTTTATACCAAATTCTCCACCAATCCAGACTGTAATGTCCTAATCTGGATAAAACAATTCTGTGGAGTCTGCTGAAAGGTTTGATCAGGTCGGGAGAAATGACATGCACTCTCCTCTCCTCATCTACACGTTCAGTCAATTTAGCTTTTTGTCTTGTATCTAAAGAGTTCATCAAAGCAGTGAGAAATATGGTCATTTGGCAAGAATTTTGGCAAGAATTTCTGGGAGTACAAAAATAATTATGATCAAGACATCCTTTCCTACGTGTCAGTGTTGATGAAGAGGCCAAGTAAGACATATATAGAAAAACAGTGAAGAACAGAGTTAGGTAGAAGAACAAAACACACCCCTGCAGGTACTCTGTCTCATTGCTTCTTTGCTGTTACCTTCTAGAGCAGAAAATAAGAATAAGGACTGAAACAGTATTTTCATTACAGTAAATATCTTTCCTAAAGGGATGGGTTTTAAATATAATATTGAAAGTAAATAAATAAAAATACTCTTCTTGATATTTCTTAAGATTTAAATTAGTCAGTGAATTTGTCTCAACAAACTGGAAGTATCTCATTTTTTAGGTAACAGGCAAAAGTGGGCATTTTTAGAACACTTTCTGTCTTATTTTAGTTATCTAAGATAAAATTAGTTATGCTAGAGATGCAATAGGTTATACTAATTTCCATTGCCCATGCAAGGAGCTTAGGCTAACTGGCCTAACAAATGTAGACATCTACCTGATGGCCAGATGGTCCCACGTCCTGCTTCTTTTTCTTGAGGCATCGTTCAGTAGAGCTCTCCAGTATGTTCCACAGTCGATCGCAGAATTTTGGTTTCATATATACCAGTAGGCCCCTGCTGTCAAATAAGCAGTCTGGAAGTCAATAAAGACTTTTATTGTCCTATGCTCTTAATGGGAGAGGGGTAAAAAAGTGAGAGAGAACCAGAGCACAAACTAGCAGCCTTTGTAAAAGGAGTAAGAACAGACTGTGATGCTCAGGCAAACTCAGCCTCAGTAAAATATTGGAAATAGGATGGAAAATGCTGTGAGTTAATGTTCTCTCATTCCACACCTATTTCTGTAACTCATGCCTTTAAAATGAGGCTGTTTTTGTTTGGTACTGAAACATCTCAGGATATACACTGCACTTCAAGTTAAAATAAATCCTCACACAAGTATTTTCTGAAATGTAGTATCTCATGCCCTTTAGTCGTTAGTTGTGGGACATTTGTTAACCTGACCTAAATGTGCCACAAAATTATTACTATCTACAGTGGATTTCCATAGAGAGCTGTAACTTACCTAGCAATATTTTAACAATTCATTCAATAGATTCTAATTGTTCACAAAGACCTGTAAGTTAATGTAGCTGATTATTGTTCGCTTAATTCTTTAAGTAAATTAGAACTTGAATTGACTTGATGATACATAATTGATTTATTTAAATAGCTAACTGAGAAACCAAACATTAAAACTAATGTTAAGCATTCTGCAATTTTGGCAACATACTTGTCTCTTCATTTTTATATTTTGTTACCTAAATATTCTTTATATCTCTCTGCTAATGAAGTATCTCTACACTTAAAGCATGCACTGCATGTGCATGTCTTCAGCTTCCCTTACTGCTGCAACACCATAAGTGCACTTAGAAGTTAGCTGGAAATGGGGGAGTACTGTGTGTCGCTGTATTACAATGTGTATGCATAACCTCTTATTTCACTTTTTTTTTTTTGTCTCTGAAACTATTCAGCATTACACACTAAAAATGATAGGCTGACATTTAGTGACGATTTTCTGGTTTCTTTGTGCTTTACGTCTTCTTTTTTGTTTTTTTTTTTAATTCAAGAATGCAAGTAATTATGAGGTAGCTTAACACTGAATACTGACTTGTTAATCTATTTAACAGATTAATTTAAAAAGTCAGAAGTTCCTCCCTCTGCAGAGAGCCCATCCTCATAATTATGCTTCTCCTTTTACCATTCCTTCTGATTTGATATTCCCATTGGTTTTCTCAACACGTAGAATAATGTAAATGTTACCTTGCAGTCCTTAGCCTGTACTAAAGATCTGGAAATCGCTTCTGTTCAGTGACAGGATGTCTTATTTGCAAATCATCTGGGAACCTTACAAAATCCATACCACAGGCCCCACAAGGAAAGTATGGTAGAGTCTGTTTTGGCTTTGTGTTGGTGGTAATAGTATTTCAATTATGGTGGTTGGAACATAAAAACTTGAGAACAGACCTGAGGGCTTATCTTAGGTCCCTTTGAGACTCAGTGTGTACTTGTAATAGCTTCCTAATCTCGTTGCTGATGTCCATATCTACAAAATAGTGTATTTCCAAGAAAATATTCTTGGATAATTATACATGAAAAGAAGTATTGTTCCTTATGGACGGTTCATATGTACCTTGATGAAGTGTAGACAGAATATAACTCAACCCCATTACTGCGGCCCTGGAGCTGAAGTCCAGCTGTGTTCTTATTTATCCCCCATCACCAGCTGGCAATTTTCTTGTGTTGCTCACAAAGAAGCAGAGCTCAGCTTGTCCTTCTAGGCCTACAATAGTAATGTTTCCTGACTGTAATGCAAGCAGAAAACATCAAACCTCAAAATGGCACTCTGCTGGAGGATTTAAAAGTAAAATTTGGAATATAACGACAATAATGCAGGTAATTATTTATATATATGGCGTACAGTCAGACTGACCAGATCAATGACATTTTATGTTTGCTATACTGTAAAAGCATTCCTGTGTGCTAGTTTGTATCAGCACAGAAATTTAGAGAAAACCTGCTGCCTTCCTAAGACCATAAATAGAGGTACTGCCAATGGTAACTTGCCATACCCCTGTCAAAATTGATCCATTTGCTTATGCTACTCAAGTAGCTGAATTGGAGAGAAGAAACAGTAATGTGGGACATTGAGTCAGTAATCCCATATAAATAAGAAATAGTCAAGAAGGTAAATCCAGCAAATGACAAATGGCTCTAAATCTATAGGCTGAAGTAGCTTTATCTGCAGGAATAGAACATCTACAAACAGGTATAATATCCAGTAATATCAAATAATCTCTGTGAAATTACTTTCCTAAAGACCAAATCTTGAAAAGTCTTGAATACATTTCAAGCTTGAATTTCACATGTAGTTTTAAACAGCTTGAGTCAAGGCTTTAGTCTTTTTATGTTTCTGTTTTCTTAAAAAAAAAATAAAAATCAAATAGTTTTTTTACACAGGTCCAAGGTTATAAACAGGTATTACAATAGAAGTACATATCAAGGTCTGCAAATTAAAACTCCAAAGCCTGTTTTAAAGCACTTTGATCTTGTTTAATCAGCAGTATAAGAGCAGTCTATTCCCTGGTGAGCCCCGGTTAGCTAAATGTTATTGCTTAGATAAACACTATACCTATTCTGATTAGGTTCATGTTTATTCATTGAATCAAAGAATTAGAGCTGGAGGGACCTCTGAGGTCATCTCGTCCAGTAGGGGCGGCACTGTTCCCAACAGGATACTTTGAGTGAGGTTTTTTGTATGCTCCAGCTTCAGCCGGTTCAAGTAATATAGTTTCTGCCTGTTTGTGTGATGTTTACTACACAGTTTAACAGATTTCAGTCTTAAGAATATTTTGATGATACCCAATTTGCATCTGAATTTGAATTCTTGCTGTTGCATCCAGTCTGGTCAAAGCACTGATTTCAAGGAATGCCTAACCCTTTTCCTTTTTAGCCGATAAGATGGGGAATTTGCATGCCTATTCTTCTTCTACTATTTATTTCTTTACATCAATTTGTTTATTCATAAATAGAATATCCTGTCCTAGTAAAAACTTCCAAGGCAGGGTTAGCTTTTGTTTAGTTCCCTCTGTCTCTCATGTATCCATGCAATTCTTGTTTTGGCTTCTTCTCAAGCTTGTAATAAGAAGCGTTTTGAAACTCCTTGAAAATTGTTCATGGTTGTCTATGCTCTCATTGCTCTAGATCGCTAAATTTGCCAGAGGGGTCTGTGTACAGTCTGAACAGGTCCCTTCGGCAAAGTAGGTTTGAAAAATGAATGTATTCAGCTCCACTTCATTCTTGGTGGCTGGAAGTTTGTGTGTCAGTAGTTACAGATGGCTGCAGTTTGTCAGATGAAGAAGGGTGGTTGTGCAAATGGTTAAAAATCTACTACATCAGCAGTTCTGTCTGCTCTTATTCTACAGCAACCTCCAAAGCTTTGAACAGATAATATTTTTGTCTTAGAAACTGCACTTCTTCCTCAAGGCTCAGAATTCCTTGTCCTCCCAGCCTTCCACATCAATTATAGATCAACTCCTCCATGGCCTTAGTAATAAGCAATTAGGAAAGCTACAGAAAATTCAGGCCTTACCACTTTCAAAAGATGGGGCAGGTCAAAAAGTGAAACATGAAGTCGCTAAACAACATGCCACATGTTTTCTCTTCAGCTTGCTCATATCCGCAGATCTTCAATTGTGGTCGTAGCTCTGGGTTGTCCCATCTGCTACTGTGGATGGGCAAACTGCCGTACTAACCAGCTGCTACTAAGAACACTGGGAAGCAACAGCTCAGTAATGGGATGTTTCAAGGATAGTGACCTGAGAAAGATCAGTTTTGGCTTCAGGCTCAGCAGTGTGGATTTTGGGGACCAGAACAGTTGTCAGTGCTTAACACGCAAACGCTTGCTCTACTACATAGTAGTCAGATGCTGCAATATTTGATGAGTATTTCACTCTTCTCAATTACCTTGATAAATCTTTATCAAATCGATTGATATCCGACCTTTTGTTACTTCTGCACCTATTGCCTATTGATTAAAATAATTCTCCTTTCTTATTTGTAACAGATATGTATGCGAATAATAAATATCAGGCTATGCAGAGGTCTCTGCAGCACTTATGCACTATTGGAGCATTTAAACATGGCTTAAGTGGTGTATAGACAATCTGCCAGCTGCCTGTAACAGATGAACTTAATTCTTCTAGCCTAACAAAAATAGTTTTTAACCTAACAAAAATATGTACTTTCCCTCTTTCAGTCGCCATTGCAAAAAATTATATATATATATAGAGAGAGTTTTTTGAGGAATACATCATCACAATTATATTTTATATAATCAGTTACGTCACTGCTTTAAGTGGAATTTCAGTCTATCTGAAACGACTCAATATATCTATTGGGTGGACTTTCCATGCGAAGTTTTATCACCTCAATAAAACTTTCACTGAGCTGACTTACCTGGTCTGTATATGTATCTTACCGAAGCTGTGAAATAAATTCAGTGCATGAATATAAATCAGAAGTGAAAAAGACAAACAATTTGCCTTTAAAAGAATAAGGCAAATCCCTCTCCTTTAAAACTCAGCTTATTTTTTTCTTATATCGATGGAATAAAGTCCCACATAATGACCATCTTTGGTTACTGCACCCTGACACTGGCAAACCGTCATTTTGTGTGGGAGGTAAAACTAAATCACCATAATCATGGCTTGGGATGTAAATGTTTTGACTTGTGCACTCACAAGCGTCTTGTGGGCCAATTTACAGGGCTGCTTGGGCGCCCATCCTTCCCAGCAGAAACTTTTTGGTGCTCCCTCAGCAGCTGGGGAGCCACCCATGAGCTTCCGAGTGTCCTCAAAGAGCCCGGCCTGTGCCGCATGAGTGCCATGACAGAGAGCGTTTGCAGGGCACGTGGGAATAAAGATGGGAACATCTATGTCGTCACTTGAGCCTAACCAAGTGGTGACGATTATCTAGAAGCTGTTATCGGCTCCTCAGCAGATCTGCGCTGGCAGAGAGCAGGGGGAAAAGTGAGGGTGAGCTGTCCAACCTGTCCTGGCGGCGCTCGCTGGCTCTGCGTGACTGCATCTAGGCCACTGCCGGCAGGAAGGACTAGGTTCACGGGGAGGAGTGTGGGCTGTGGGAGCATCGGCCTTCCTTTCTTTACCTCTATCATCTGCCAATAATGCAAATGTGGTCCCACACTATAGCACACACCTGTCACATTTGCCCATCTGATCAGGGGATCTTTGCTCTTGGTAGCCCAACAGAAACAAAAGGACCTCTTCACAGCGATTTCCTATCAAAATTTCGGGCTACCTAATTTTCCTATCAAAATTTTTGGGCTAAATTTTTGGAAGACAATGGGATATGAGAGTCCAACAGTGCTGGGAACTGGCTACATCATACTGAACGCTGCTTGAAAATGTGTGCTAAAACATGCTTGGATGCTTCTGAAAAGCAAATGGTGCTTACATTTGCCACCACCTGAGGTCTAGTACAGTAGGGGAAAAAATGCTGAAGTTCATATTAAAAGTTAAAAGTAGCTGGAGACAAAGGTAAAAAGTAAATCAATCACTCCTTAGTTTGGCATGCATCTCTCTCTTTCAGTTCCCTAGTGGGAAACAGTTTGAATGAATCTTGGGTATGGGACCTGCTTCCTTTGTTTTCTGGCTACTTATGTTCTTAATTTGCTTGGATACCTGGCTCACCCTACCTGTACTTGCTTATGTGTGATCAAACAGGGCAGGATCACATGCATCCATACTGAATTTTAAAGAAAGGTAATTTTTGCCTAATGCAACGAGAAACCCATGTGAAAAGCTACAATGAGGTTTCAGCAGAACAAAAAGCCAGAGCAATGAGGACTGTTCTGGCGTAGGCTCTGTGGCTTTTAATTAGGTGGGCAAATAAGTCTGTAGATGTCACATAGGCAGATATCCATCAGTACGGGTAAAAGCTGCAAAACTAACACTGACTTGAAGCAAGGAAAATTAAATAATCCTGTCAAATCCAGCAATGTCTGCTGAGAAAAGGAAACTATAAAACACAGTAATGGAATGTATTAACAAGAGCAAACACAGTTGCTAACAGGAAAGATTGCACGCAGTTCTAAATAAGCGATGGACAAGAAGAGGAGGAAAACTCTGCAATACATTCTCCTAGAAGATAAGGCAGATTAACTTGCAATAAATTCCCCCAAAAGGCCCAGCTTTGTAAAGCTTTCAAATTAAAAAATGTCTTTTTAATAGAGTTGAAGCTTCAAGAAAATAGAGTTAGCAGCAGAAAAATATAGTCACCCTGGAATAAGGCAACATTAAGGAAAATGGAGAGCCAACA
This sequence comes from Nothocercus julius, assembly GCA_013398735.1. Classification (NCBI taxonomy): domain Eukaryota; kingdom Metazoa; phylum Chordata; class Aves; order Tinamiformes; family Tinamidae; genus Nothocercus; species Nothocercus julius. The sequence continues at coordinate 952,781 of VZSV01000110.1, forward strand.
AATTCATTTGGCTTTGTCTGCCTTGAGAAAAGAACAAGTTATCTATAGATTAAATAGGACAGTCTGAATGCAGACAATAAGGAATCTCACTACAGAGCAGAGTGTCTTGGCTCCAGTTTCCAAGAAGAGAAAAAAACAAGTTTCATGCTGTTTCTTGGGCATTTCATTACTTGAACACACTGCAAAAATACTGGTAGTAACAGTAAATTGGCAATGTAGATTAGAGAAAAATGAATATGCTGCTCTGCTATAAAAAATCTATTTTTTTAGTTATAAAACATCAGACTTCTACACAGAGGCTGAGAACTAACTGAAAAGTAAGCAGAATTGTTAAAGAAAAGGGGAGAAAAGCTTCCTAATTTATAGTGCTGTTATACAAAACACTTTTGAGCTGACAGTGAAATAAATTCTGTTTTAAGGCTGGTGTATGAGATGCTATCAACACTTCACCTCTATGTTTTGCTATCTAAGGGATCTTCAGATTAGCATAAGGAAACTGAACTGCGAAAATCTATGCCTGTCCGTGGGTTCTTCGGGATATACAGCGTCAACGATTGGACAAATAAGAAAAATCCTGCTAACATACTGTAGCTGTGACACCATTAAGGTCTGTACTGTGATTATTTTGTAGTGATCAGAAGTAACTCATGCTTCTGAATACCCAAAAGGATGACCCTACCTTCTCCTTAATTTAGGGGGTACCTAGGATTTATCAAGATACCTACAGCTTTGTTTCTGCCCATGTTCCGCTCAAGTCTTGTTACAAGGAACCAATTATGATTCAACTTAGCTCCCGAGTCCTCTTAGTAGATGGAAATAATCAGAATTCTCCTGACACATGTTGATGAGATCAAGCTCATCACAAGTTATATATTTGCTCTAAATTCTGAAAGATAAATTAGCATCTACAATATTAAGGTTGATGTCTGTGGATTGAATAAGCACCTAACATCTGGGGATGACTATTTTTCAAGAATTTCTGGTTTCCATAGGATTGCCCTTTTGAAGACTATCACTTCTGATGAGGCAGTTGCCAGTTAGCTGTCAGCTAGATAAGGCAGCTGGGTGATCACCTTTCTAAAGTGCCTGATCCTGCTCTGGAATGGTACAGAGCTGTTCAGCAATGAGTCTGTCCCAGCGGATACAGAAGAAGGGGTAGACTCATGTTACTGAATTTGAATTGGACTCCAAATGCTGTCCAGATTCTAAAACTGGCCTCTCCTATTAATTTCACCACTCAATACTACAGGATAAAATTTTATAATTTGTATTTTTAGTTAAATTAGGTTTTAAGCTAACCTGGAAGCCATCATCAAAGAAACTGCTCCTCCTTTACATCTGTAGGGGGGAAGAGATTACTATCTACTCTTGCTTTTTAAAGTATTCCATTTGCTTTTTTTAAAGCCATATACTTTTTCTATATTCCAAATGATAATGTTTTATTCTTTATTAAGTGTTTTTAAGTGTTACCAGTGGAAGTACTCTTCAAACACAAAGCTACATTTAACAAAGCCCAGTGTGATATTCCCCTGGCACGAAGTTAATTCTTAATCACCTGGGAGTTAGTAAGCAGTATCTCTTCTTGTGTGACAAAAGCAGATAACTCATTAATGTCTAAGAACTCTTACAGAGTTAGAATGTGCTATTCTGAAGTAGTTTCATCACTTTAGTATACCTCTGGTGTAAATGATTTCCAAGGCATATCAAATCAAAAAGATCATTTGATCTGATTCTAGCACAGAACAGGGGAGGCCACTTGTTCGTCCTGCGAGGTGGGATACTATGGAAAGCTCCCCCTCCAGCTCCCTTTGAGTTTGCTCCCACACCTTCAGCACTGCAACGCCAGCGCGTCCCAGCTGCGCCCGCTTCGTCTCTGCTTCCTCTGATCTTCCTGTTGCATTATTGATCATTAGAGAGAAGCAGGCCCTACCTAAAGCATTACCTCCATCCCCTTGGATGCTTCAGAAATAAGCATACAAACTCGGAAGGATAATGAAATTTGCCGTCATTAGTGCCGGGCTCTGCTACCTCTCCTTGGCTCCAGGTGCAGTGACTGCGCTGCTCCCGGCTGGCTTTGGGCTGTGATGGGACCTTGGGCTGGGTGGCTGGGAAGAGAGCCACGCTCTCGCTCCCTGCGCTCCGGAGATGCTTTCTGCCTCCGGAGAGGCAGCTCAGGGGCTGCCTCTCTCCTATCCAATTAAATATTCTCAATTTTAATACTGAATTATACAAGTATTTATTCCATGTTTGCAGAAAATAGCAGATTAGTCAAATGCCCTCAATAATAGAAGCTTCTTTTCCTACAAAAAGGTCTTTGATGAAAATCATCACCATGGGAATGGAGCATCTATCGTATAAGGAAAGACTAAGCGAGCTGGGCCTGTTTAGCCTGGAGAAGAGAAGACTGAGAGGGATCTGATCAACATGTACAAATACCTGAGGGGGGAAGGCAAAGAGGATGGGGCCAAACTCTTCTCAGTGGTGGCCAGTGACAGGACAAGGGTTAATGGGTGCAAACTGAAACACGGGAAGTTCCATGTCCATGTGAGGAAGAACTTCTCTCCTGTGAGGGTGCCAGAGCCCTGGCACAGGCTGCCCAGAGAGGCTGTGCAGGCTCCTTCTCTGGGGATCTTCCAGACCCGCCTGGCTGCCACCCTGTGCCCCGTGCCCTGGGTGTCCCTGCTGGAGCAGGGGGTGGGACTAGACGATCTCTAGAGGTCCCTTCCAACTTCAACCAGTCTATGGTTCTGTGATTGTTTCCATTATAGTTTCTCATTTGGTTTTTCTTGATCTGTGGGATTTTCGTTGTTGTATTTTCATCTACTTCGCAATTACTTTAGTTAAAATGATGTTTTATATCTCGAAATGTAATATATGCTATAATGAAGTCCTTCAGCCTGTTTTCTTCATTTACTAATGATCTCAGAATAATCTTTCTGAAGCTATCCTGGAATTCCATATTTTCAGTAACTTACTGAAAGGAAAATTAGCTCACAGGCTGTAATGATATAATCTCCTCCTGACAGTTATGGAAGTTAGTACAATTACTCACCTTCTTGTAATTAAGCATATGTTTAAATGTCTTTGGGAATAAGTGTAGAATGAGTCTTCCACATATCTCTATCCTATTTTCTTCCCAATCCTGGCTAATAATTCCTATTTTGCTACTCTGATGATTTTTCTCAAAAACACCTCTTGTGCATGAAATCTTTTTCTTTTATTTGGAACTAGACATTTTTGTTGTAACTTCAGCAGTACTTCTAACACCTTTTTTTCTTGTATGGAAAAGAAGGCATAATTATTTATTTAAAATAGTCAAGAGTGAAAGGTTAGAGAAAGATGTCAGTGAAGAAAACAGGTGTGTGGTGCACAGTAATCCTGTTCTGTTAAATACAAAACAAAAATCTGAGAGTTTATCAGTTCTTCAGGCAACATTTATCCTCAGTGATCTTCCAACAGCAATCAAGGAATAAAAAATAGCCCTGATGTTACTCAAGAACACTTTTCTCTATTTAAATGTACAATGGCTTGCTCAGTATGTCACGATTAGAAGGAAGATTGCAGACAGACAAGCTTGAATGGAGTAAAACCACTTAGCTAATAGTTCTTTTAATAAGAATATATTCATGAAATTTTTCCTAAATGCAGACTTAATTGTTAGGCATAGCAATCTTACTTTATCCCTCAACTCCCCATTCTCTCAACTCTACATACCTGTATATTTTGTTTAAATTTCCAATAAGCTTTGGCAACCTGCTCTTAAACATACCACACACACACTGCTTAATGATTTTTTTTATATATAATTTGTATTTATTTATTTATTTATTTATTTTTGTGGATAGACTCCACAGGACAAGCCATAACGTGACAGCTCACTTACAGATCTCACAGTAAATACATGGGACTCTTTCCCATTCCTCACAAAGCTGTCCATGAAACTATTAATGTGTTAGTGGTATCTAAAACTTGAACAGGTCTATGCTGTTGGTGATAACATGCCCTAACATTTCTTTTTTTTTTTTCCTAAAGAGAGATACCAGATACGTTGTATAGGTTGTAGCCAACATGATCATTATGTAAGGTCTGGAAGGTCATTTTCTTAAATTAGTCTTCCCTCTTTTATTGAGAATGGTCAGCAGAGAGCACCTGCAGTGATGACTGTGAGATATGCCTTTGCTCCTGTAGTTTTGATAGAGTCAGATCTCTTGTGCCTTGCTAGGAAAACTGCAGGTCAGGGCAAGGGACTCTTCTGTTCTACTTTGCAGTTATTTTGCAATAGGAAGTATAGCCCTTTAGCAAACATGACATATGGAAACATTCGATATTTAGGGACTATTATTACTGATATTCCAGGACAGAATAACTGTACTTGGACCAACTTTTCAGGACAGTATTATAATAAGACAGCACTACAAAGGTTTTGAGGTAGCCCATGCTACTGCTTCAATACCTATACACATAAAGGAAGGATGCTTTTGTTATGAAATTCATTCAGCAGACCATGAGAGTTTTTTTCTATGCTCTCCAAACTGCCTAAGTTCATAATATTTCTAAATCATGAAATTGTTATTTGATTGAATGTACTGAGTCTTCCCAACGGTACGTCGAGTGATGAGAAATTGCGATGAGCCCCCCTGGAATCATCATCCCCAGAGCGCTTCGGGAGGTGCAGACATGACTGAGGATGCTCCAGGGTTACTTGGTGCTGTAGCACTTCTTTTGCTTGATCTTGGGAGACAACTCAGTCTATCTTGTATTTAGCACTGGAGTTTTGCTGATGTTTAAGATTAATAGTTTGTCACTTTTATATTATTCTGTGATATTAGAATAATATGACCTTCTCGGAGTAAAACGAAACTCTAAATGGACTGGAAGTATTTACTAATGTTACAAGCTAGGGCACCAGAAAGGCACCGAATATCTTGGGGTTATTTGCCCCATGTCACATTAATCACACTGTGTGTCTGAATCTTCTGTAAAATTGTATAGATACTTTCATACCTATACCCTTCTACTATCCAGAGCCTTCCAGTTTTGAATGACAGTCTATTTTTTACCAGGAGATTTGTGTTCCACCTTAGCTGTCTTTTGTACTTCTAGCTTAGCTTTCTTACAAAATGAGACCATATAGTTTGCCAACTACCTCTGTCTGTCAGCCACATTCCTCTCAGGAACTTTTGAATGCACTGGGTAACTTTAGCCATATTTTTACATGGGTATTATTTTCAAAGGTATTTACATTGCTATATATTTTGTAGAAAGAATACTTCTGATTAAGGAAGTAAGCATAACATTTACTTAACTGCTCAGAGGAAGTAAAAGATGCTTTCTATGAAAGCCTTAATTCAAAAATTATTTTTCTCTTTCCCATCAAATCTTACCTTGATGGCAAAATAAAAAGACAGCACCTTGCTGCTAGTACTGATTTTGTTGTTTTTCTTTTCCATAATAAAGATGAGTTACACTGGGCAGTCTTCAATGTCTGCTGTTCCTGAAACTGGTCTTGGAGCAATTTTTCTTCTGGGGCTTGTGACTAACTGCTTAAGCATGACAACAATCACAAGTGCGTATTTCCATTTTACAGGTTTACAAGGGAGCTAAATCTGTTCAGTGTAAACAAAGCAAGACGAAATCCATGTTTATGATTTATGTATAAAAGTGAAAGGAGAACAAAAAGGGAAAGAAGGCTAATAAAAGTGTCTGAGGGCCATAACACTTTCATTCTGAAAGGAGGCACAGAATCTGGAGCTCAGTTTGCCCCAGGGAATGGTAGCAAATCTCATGGGACCAAATTCAAATGTTTGAAAGCTGTGTGCTTGCTCATTCGCTTTTATGTGAAAGACTTCTAACAGGGCAACACCATCCTCTTTCCCAACCAAGGAAGTCTTACAGAATGATGTCTTCTTTATGCATGTCTGAGTTTCTTGAAATTGCCATGAAAGCTTATGCAAGGAAAGAAAATATATAAAAAAAAAAAAAAAATCTGCACCAGCAGAACCTCAGCAAAATATGAACTGAGGAAAATTAGACACCAAGCATAATTGCTTCACCTACATTCTCCACTAAGACCAAAAAAGAGTTAAATGAAAAGGGTTAGATACTCTTAAAGATATATCTACAGCAATATATATCTACGTCTAACCAATTCTAGAAACATTATAAGCGTAGACTTACAGGAATAAGGATGACTATGACACTTTGCACTGTAAGACATGCATCCCAGCTCTAAAGTTCACACAAGGAAGGACCTCTATGGCTTAGGATGAGCTTCATAATACCAAACAGTCAACTGCACAGGATAAACTATGCCATCTCCCTTGCCATCTTCTTCCAGGCATCTGAAGGCTTCACTTTTGAAGCTTTTTGTTGGTACCATTTTACTTTCCTAAACTTTAATTTAAATTCCAAACAAAAGGTAATTTTATTACTTTTTGTTACTTCATTGATTAATTTAAAAAAAGAGAATAGTGAGTATGTCCTTAACACTTCAAAATATATCTCAGCTAGCTCAAAAAAAAATTTTATTCTGAATCACAGGAATGGTAAGTGCTATGTTCCCTAACTAAGCCAGTCCCTGGCATTTATCATGAGGTAAAATGTGAGCAATCATAGATGGAAAAGTTGCAGAGTTTATTTGGCTTTGCTTTTTGACAGTCATTACACTAAAATTCATTAATTGTGCTGATTATAGATTTGATCTGTCTAGAGTGATCTGCTGATCTGCTGAAGTCTGAAAATAGTTGAATAAAGAACAAAAAGTTGTGGCAAAAGTTCTGTTTCCCAAAGCAAACAGCACAGCTGCTCTCTTCATACATCCTGTAGAGTTTGTATAAGTACGTAAGTACTCTGTTTTCATAGAATCCTTAAGGTTGGAAGGGACCTCTCGAGATCACCTAGTCCAACCCCCCCTGCACACGCAGGGTCACCTAGAGCAGGTGGCTCAGGACTGTGTCCAAGCGGGTCTGGAAGATCTCCAGAGAAGGAGACTCCACAACCTCTCTGGGCAGCCCGTGCCAGGGCTCTGTCACTGGAATAAGCACTTGACAGTGCTCACTGTCAAAAAATTTTCCTTAAGTTCCTGTGGAACTTTTGGTGCTTCAGTTTGTGGCCTTTTCCTCTAGTTCTGTCGGTGGCCACCACTGAGAAGAGGCCGCCCCATCCTCCTCACTGCCTCCCTTGAGGTCCTTATAGACACTGCTCAGGTCTCCCCTCAGCCTTCTCTTCTCCAGGCTGAACAGGCCCAGCTCTCTCAGCCTTTCCTCACAGGGCAGATGTTCCAGGCCCCGGATCATCCTCGTAGCCCTGCGCTGGACTCTCTCCAGCAGCTCCACATCCCCCTTGAACTGGGGAGCCCAGAACTGCACACAGCACTCCAGGTGTGGCCTCACCAGGGCTGAGGAGAGGGGCAGGATCCCCTCCCTCGACCTGCTGCAGACGCTCCTCCTAATGCCCCCCAGGATCCCATTGGCCTTCTTGGCCACGAGGGCACTGCTGCCTCCTGGGCAACTTGTCGTCCACCATGACGCCCAGGTCCCTCTCTGCAGAGCTGCTCTCCAGCAGGTCGGTCCCCAGCCTGTGCTGGTGTCTGGGGTTATTTTTCGCCAAGTGCAGGACCTTGCACTTGTCTTTGTTGAATTTCATAAGGTTTCTCACTGCCCAGTTATCCGGTCTGTCCAGGTCCCTCTGGATGGCAGTGCAGCCCTCTGGGCTGTCAGCTCCTCCTCCCAGTTTCATATCATCAGCAGACTTGCTGAGGGGGCTTTTGCCATGGTTGTGCTTCTCTAGGCAAGGTTCTCCAGAGCGAGGGTCTGCTTTGGAGCCCTTCCATTCGAGATCTGAGCTGAAAAGCCCTTTTGGCGGCTTTTAAATTGCTGCCTTCCCTGTTAGCTCTGACCCAGGCCTGGGCTGCCTCTCGCTGCCTGCGCTGTCTCGCATGGCAGCCTTGGCCGCGGCTGTGCTCCTCTAGGCAGGGTGCTCCAGCACGAGCGTCCGCTCCGGAGCCCTTCCCTCTCTTTGTATTGCATCACAAAGTTCATCTTAGCATTCATTCTTTGGCAGAATAATAATAGTGACTTAACTTTGATGTAAGTCAGGAAAAGGACCAAGAAGCAAATGTATCTACTGCCTTGCATGGAGAAAACATCTGCATATTAATTCTGACTGTGATCTATGGTGTGATTTCTAGCCTGTGATCTAGAAGGTGGTGGGATTTTTTTTAACATACTGGAAGGAAATAATGACTTTTGTGTACTTGGCGCTGATGAGGCCGCACCACGCATACTGTGTTCTGTTTTGGGGTCCTCACTACAAGAAGAACATTGAGGTGCTGGAGCGTGTCCAAAGGAGGGCACTGAAGCTGGTGAAGGGGCTGGAGCACAGACCTTACGAGGAGCGGCTGAGGGAGCTGGAGTTGTTCAGTCTGGAGAAGAGGAGGCTCAGGGGAGACCTTATTGCTCTCTACAACTGCCTGAAAGGAGGCTGTAGTGAGGCAGGGGTCAATCTCTTCTCCAGAATAACTACCGACAGGACAAGAGGAAATGGCCTCAAGTTGCACCAGGGCAGGTTCAGGTTAGACATTAGGAAGAATTTCTACACAGAAAGAGAGGTGAAGCCTTGGAACAGGCTGTCCAGAGTAGTGGTGGAGTCACCGTCCCTGGCAGGGTTCAAGAAACGTGTAGATGAGGCGCTTAGGGACCTTGTTTAGCGGGCAGGGTGTCCAAGGTCTTACGGTTGGACTTGCTGGTCTTGAAGGACTTTTCCAACCATTAGGATTCTGATTCTATAATAAGTAGCAATTTGTATGCATATTATGAGGTTTGCAAGCATCATGTGTGCAAAAGCATTTGTCAGGCACTGTTAGTACATCTATAAATTTTGAAAATAAATGTTAAGCTCAAAGACGTGTTTGAAGTTCTAAGTATCTGGGGAAGGGGCTTGTTTAGTAATCAGCTCAGTGTTTGAATGCTTGTGAAATCATTTTCTATAAGTTTTTGTATTGCTGCTGTCAGGCTATTTGAACTATTTGTCACCTTAAGGGACATCTCTGGCATTTTCTATGTAAGGTATATTTTCCTTTTCTTTTACTCTTGCTGTGGAGGGAGCATGGGGAATTTGTGCATTTTAGCACGTTTAAAGCTAGCACAAACATGCCCGCCGCTCTCTGTGAGTTAGCCTGTACCTCTGTGCTTCAAAGTCCTCTTTCTGTGATATTCAAGTAAGTCTGTCTTCTGCTGCCTCTCCGTTCCTAAGACAGCTGAATTGGCAGTTTGAATTGATTGCTTTCATTTTGATAAAGCTGAATTTGGCAGACCATCCAAGAGGTAATTACAATATTCCAATGACCAATATTCATTATAATGAAAGCATGGGTCAGGATTATTGTAATATTCTAATTAAAAATATACTGTAGATTTTCAACATAGACCAAAAGGCCACTTCAGGAGGGAAAACATGTTTACCGTTATTTGGACTAAACAAAGCAGTCTTTTAACAGATTTGCCCAGAGCATAATAGACATGATTTAATTAAATTAAATTCTATAGCCTGGTAGCCATAGTCATTCTAAGCCAAGAAACAAGCTTAAATATCATAAATCATTTGGACATCCAGGTATGTTCAAAATGTGCAACTTGCATACTTTTAAAAAAATCACATTTTAATTGTTCTCTATGAATAAAATTTCTCCATATTGGTGAAGAACTATTTTGACTTAAATCATAATTTGTAGGACTCTGAAACAAATGACTAGAAAATACTAAGCAGCCAATAAATATGTGAAGATCTCTGTTTTCTTAAGAGAACCTTTCCCATTCCTCAGCTCTCATTTTATCTCTTGCTTTTGTATCAGATAAACTGCAAAATACAGCAGAAAGTTATAAGAAAAAACAAGTATGACACTTGATCTGAAGACCTGCAGTCTTGTTTAAAAAAAAAAATCCATGCAGCAATGTGGTTATTCCATTTTTGTTTTCCACAGTTTGGCCTCATGCCATACTTGGAAAGCAAACACTTTTTTACAATGGCTTCCTTCTTCTCCCTTGAAATCAGTGGTGGCAAAACTCTTTGTCTCATACTGAAGAGCATCTCCCTTCTCATCTGAGCAATAGAGAGCAGGTGATTTTTTAGAGGTATTTAATTTGGGGAAATAATAGAGAAGAAGGGGAATTTGGGGAATAATTCAGAAGATACAGCACTGATCCGACCCCCTGTGGAAGAAGTCAGAGAAGATCTGCCCGCTAGTACTGACCATATTGCAAGAACTCCTGTGGTTCCTGTTGGGATTCAATTAAATGCCTAGTATGGGAGAAAGTAAAAAGTATGTGACTAGCAATTCTCCCCATTGCTGAGTTAAATCCTGCTCCTTAAGGGCTGCTCCTTAAATCCATGCCTGTGATCATATTTCTTCTCCTGGGAATCTGATCCATGGAAGCAGGACTGTGACATGCAAAAACATATTTCTAATATCCAGAGCGACATGTGAACTACTACTGATTTGGTACTAGCTGTCTCTCATGCTACCTAGGAAGCCCCAGAATTACCATGAGCAAGTCAGCTGTGTTCAAAGTGCCCTGTGACTATCACACAAAGAACAGAATCTGATTTTGGAGTATAGCCTTATCTCATGTAAAAGATGGTGTTGTTTTTATGTTAAAATGAGACTCTTAGCACTACAAGTATTGCAGATCCCCTATTATTTAGGGTTGGGTTAGAGATGCTATGTATCATGCTTTAAGCAATGTCCAATTCTATATAGACTACTAGAAGTCTAAACTGATATATAACATTATTGCACTCAACCAAACAGTGCATATTCATGCAATTTTTTTCCAGTGGACTGTAAGATGGAAGGAAGGAAATGCAATGGTGCCAAGCAATGCAAATAGGCACAGATTGTCAAACTTATGCAAAATCTAACTAAAAACAGATTTGTTGTCTTGATATACTATGCTAACAAATGTTGTTAACTTGGTCCTGAACTCTTTCCTATGTTTATGGCTTGGCTTGCAAAATGACTGTGCCTCTCTGAATGATGATCTGTAAATTTTCTCTTAATCTCTCTCTTGCTTTAACATCAATATTTGTATTTCTGAGAGTATGCATTGCTATAAGGAAGGCTATACTGCTCAGGATAATGATATGTTTTTGTTTGCAAAATTGCTTTTCCCATAACAAAATCATTACTTCTCCTGCTATTGTAGAATTTGTAACACTGCTTTCTGCATAGGAGCAAATTGTATCCCTGTGTCAACAACATGCATAAGGGGCCTTTCCTTTTACATACAAAATAAGTAGGCTTTTTTCTTTCTTTTTTTTTTTTTTATTTTTTTTTATTTATCATCTGCAAAAGCCCTTTCACATTATTGCCTCGATGCAGAGAGACAACCAGTGGTGAGTATTACATACTAGGGTTTTCCAATTACCTGCCTGACTTAGGGCCTTTAGATCTCTCTTCTCTTAGAGAAGACATGAAAGGTTTCTGCTGTGGTTTCTATTGATGCTTATGTTTGTTGCTTTTGTTCAACCTCTATTCTTAGAAAAGGATAAATGTTCAGGAGCACCTAAGAAAATTAAGTATTAAAATCATGTTGCAAGTGAGGAGCTGGACACCTAATTTCTGTTTGTGCCTTTGAAAAAACATTGTTGTTTCACTGGAATACTGATGACTACTTAATGCATGCTAGTCCCACAAAGTGCCAAGTTCCTCTGAAGTGAGACTTGTCATGCACTGTGTTCGCTAGAAGGTTAATCTGAATGATGATCTGATATCAAGCTGTGTTGAATAAATCATGGTTTCAGTGATTTTGATGTAAAAATAAATATAACCTCTGCTCTTACGAAACAGTTCAGAGAAGCTGAATTAGTAAGATCATGTTCTTCATATCCCCCTGACACCTGAAGTAAATAACTTTTCTAAGCGTGAGAGATTCCAAGGGTGGCTCAAGTTTTGTACGCAGCAATCGTCAACTGACCTAAATTTTGAAGCTCCAAGATTGACAACACTGTCACTCTTTTTCTGCGAAATTCAGTTTTCTGACAGTTGCTCAGTACCTGCTCCGAAGCTGCAGCAGCCCTGGAGGTCTCGGTGGCAGTCAGGTGCAGTGGCTTGCAAACATCAGTGGTGCTCGGGGCGGCTGTGGTTGAAGGCAGGGGCCCTCTCCTGAGGCTCTCCTGGCTTCCCAGAGAGTTAAACTTGACAAGCCTGGAGGGCTGCCTGCTGGGAACTCCTGTTGTCCCTGAGCAAAACTGCCTGGGAAACTCACCCAGAAGCCCAGCATTTATTTTAGGCAGACGGGAGAACTCCCACTGCTTCCTTGGCTGGGAAGAGCTGTGCAAAGCAGGTCGCTGTCAGGGGCAAACAAGAGGGGGACGGGGCGGTGAGGTTGCGTTAAGGAGCGAGACCTGGCCCTGCGCCAGGGCACTCTGCCAGTCCCGGCAAGGGCCGCGAGTTGGGGAAAGCCGCTGAGCAGCCTCCTCGCTGCCTTTGCTGGCAGCTTGCTGCTCCTTCAAGCTCATTGCCTGGTTGTGAAAGGGCTACGGAGGGTGGGAAGTGCCGCTGAACCGGGACCTCACTGGGCCCAACTCGTTGTCAGACAGTCGGAGGGAGAAGTGTCTGACTGCTGGGCTTACTTGAGACAGTGTGAAATACTGAACAGTGAAGGAATTATACTCGTGACCTTGCTTTCAAATTAACTGTTTTGTGAATGAGGAAAGGGCAGGCAAAGAGACAGAGAACAAATGCACACAAGGTTAGCAGCTGAATGAAAAATAAAACACACTGAAGTCACGGTTTCGGGGGGAAGTTATAACCTAATTGTGACCTCAAGTTCAAATTCTGCAAGCCTGAACTTCAAAGAACTGACCAAGCAGTCGAGGGTGTCACCCGAGACTATCGTGTAGCATGGGGCTTTACTCCTGAGATACTCTCCTGCTGTCTAAAATGATTGCCTCTCTTGCCAAAATAGCTTATTCAGTACTATCTTGTAGAGAGCGCTAGCTTGTATTGTACTACGAGGTTGTTAAACATTGTAGGTAGGCTTCTTCGCTTTTTTCTTTTCTTTTTTTTCTTTTTTTTTTTGCCTATGTGATGACTCGTCATAATTTAGAGAAAACAGTTTTTGACAGGAAAAAAAAAGGACTATTCCCCAAAGACTAATCTTTGACAAAGAATTTTTGCTTTCAGCAAGGAAAGGTTATTTCTCCTGGAAATAATCCAAGCCTTAAAACAGGATTTTTCACTTTTACATCCACAAATCCATAAATACCCTTAACAGAAAGACTTTGCAGCTTAATAATGCCAATGTGGGATGATATTTCATTCCTTCTCCACAGGTATTTCATTCCTTCCCCAGCCAGGGTGTAAAGCCTTGCCTTGCACCTTGAAATAATTTTTGCTACACTGTTAGAACAGCTGTGTCTGCACACATAAATATATTAAAACAGACAGACTATTATTGCCTTGTAAACATTGCTCAAAAGAGGGAAAAAAAAAGATGTCCAAGAACCTCTGTTTAAAAATGAGCTAAAATTTTATTTAGTCTTAGACATGTGAAGAAAGTGAAGGGAGAGAAGAGATTTTGTTTTTGTGCAAATCTTGAAGTGACAATGAAGTTTGTTTAAATTTACAGAAACGATTGGGGTTATTTTCCTGGTGAGTGGTATGTTTTTGCTTCAGGAATTTCTCGCATCTCATTGGGTAAACCTGAGGGCAGATATGTATAACTTAGTTTGCTGTTGGTTCAGTGATTCTAGTTATACTTTAAAGAATTTAATATGACTGCACTGAACTGTACAGACTTTAATAGCAGCTTTCAAAAGCAGACATAGGTTTGGTCTCAAGCTTGAGTTGTCACTTAGGACAGGAGTTCTCGTAAACAAGTTTAGCAAATGTTCAGGAAATCAGTTCATTCATGCAGTCCATTCTGCAGAATTAGTTGTTTCTCCTCATAAAGGCTGAAAAAAAGCAGATTAGTCATTTATTCCTTCCATTTATTCCTGCGTAGGCCCACAGTCGTGTAGCACTTGTTCATGAAAGACCCCTCCAGTTGATACAGCTTATGAAACTGAAATAATATAACCTTGAAACTAAGATATATGAAGTATGAGATATAAATTGTCTTTCTAAAATTAGGAATATACTTCCTTTCTTTCACAGACGTCACTAAAGACATGTGACAATTCATGGTATAAGTACTCATTTACTTAAATACCGTAACATCACTGGCCGTGTTTTCATCAAGTGGAATTACAGTGAGGTTACTTCTAACAAGTTTCTTCTGCTTAACTTTATATTCATACCAAAAGTACTCCGAACTGTGATAAGGTTAGCAATTTGGAGAAAAGTAAAAACAAAAGCAATCAGAGGTAATGTTACGTAGAGAACGCATCGTTGCTGTCATTTCAGGATCTTAATGCGCTACATACTTATCTCTGTTGATACTACAAGGGAAGTAGGAAGGATATGTGGAGAAGCAGGGTTTGGACATGCAAATACTGTATGCAAGGAATAGGCACCCAAGCATCCAGATGAGGCTGTGTTTGAAGAAAAAGAGCAGAAGGAGGTTTAAAATGATGTACCACAGCAGAAGGTTGATCACTACCCCTCTGGAACAGCAATTCCAGTGTACCACCTTCCCTAAAAAGGTTGTGTCTTTTACTAATTAAACAAATTAAAAGTAAACAGAAGCAATAAAGGCTATAGAAAATTAGGAGTAAGTCTAGGGAAAGTGTCAGTTAGTGATAAGGCTCTTGGGGAAGTGCATTAACAGAAAAAAAAAAAAAAAAAAAAAAAAGAATGTTTTACTACCTTCCTATGTTTTTCACTTTTAGTCATCAGAGTTTCCTGTTTCATCCCGGGAAGGGGTGTAGAGGAGTGTCTTTAATGCTGCTGTTTTGGTGCTAATTAAAATAGAGAAATACCAGTGAAGTACACACGGTTGAAGCGGTATGAGCAGTCAAACTCAGAATCTGCTCATGTAATTTTTATAATCTACTCACTTTACTGGCACTACTAATCTTAATCTTATGCTGCTTGTAAATATGTAGTGTGAATTTTTAATGCTCTTTTTTTCCAAATAACATAATTTATGTGCTGGTCAGGAATATAAACTTGTTTCGCATTAGAAAAAAATAACTTTGGTCTTTGTAAACCTGTTTTGGAGCATTTGTCTTCCTGCCATTTTC
Source organism: Nothocercus julius (assembly GCA_013398735.1). Lineage (NCBI taxonomy): Eukaryota > Metazoa > Chordata > Aves > Tinamiformes > Tinamidae > Nothocercus > Nothocercus julius. Next base: position 967,964 of record VZSV01000110.1, read on the forward strand.
CAGTGCTCTGAATGTGGGTTTGTGTCTTCCCATCTATTTTCAAACTGTCTTGCTTCTCTTTGGCTCCTACATCGGCCTTTTCATCGGCGCCAGGGCAGGAGCTTGCAGCGCAGGAGGCAGTTACGCTGGTGCCTGGGGGGGAATGGAAAGGCTAGTCCTAATGCCCACCTTGACTGCACGGCACTTTGGCCAGGAAACAGCTAACAAAGGTAACATTCATCCCAAAATGGTTGTTGATTGCAAGAGGTAAATATTTCCTTTTCCAGAGCACCACCATCTCAGCTCTTCAGAGCTTGCATCTGTGGGATGCTGCTTATGAAAAACTGAGCAGCCAAAGTGCAAGGAACAAGATCAACCTTTGCTAAAGAGGCGGGAAAGGGGCCAGCACTTTGGCTGTTTGTTTGCAGCTTTCTGTGACCCGGGCAGGTCTCCCCAAACACAAATCCCCCTGTTTCATTACAGCAGCGAGTGAATAGCCTGGTGCATGCTGTTGTCGTCCCGCTGCTCCAGGCTGTGCAAGCACTCAGACCCCTGCCCCTTACAGCTGTTGTGCTTGGAGCAATAGTGCTGTAAGTGTCTGGAGGCGAGTTAGGAAGGCAGCAGTTTAGTATGATGAGAGGTGAGATGAAATGCTGATGTTAAAAAGACTCTTCTATCCGACAAAGTGATTGCAGGATACCTGACACCAAGCTCTGCCAGTGCCATGCTGGATTGCATCCTGGAACTGCTTGGTAGAGTCCTAAGGGATGGAGTTATTTACAATCCCTTCTGAGGCTCTCTCTCCCTCTCCCTCATCTCTTCCCACGTGCTGTGCTTTGAAAAAGGAAGGTAACACTAGCTTATGGCTCACAAATTGTAAAGCTGAGGTTTGGAGTGTGTAGGGGGAAATACTCTAAATGCAACATGTGTTTTGATAAAACGTCTGCAAGTTTGTAGGGATGTGTTTGGGGAGGCTGTTAAACTAGAGGACTCTTGAAACTGTCTGCTCCCTTCAGTGCTTCCTCAGGGCCGCACGCGGTGTGACTGTGCGTTAGCACCAGCTTGCCCGCATCTACTCAGACAGGGGTGAGAAAATGGTAATTGCTGGATAAGGCCGTTTATCCCCCTGCCCAACTCCGGCTTGTATCCTGCAACTTCCAGAACTTGGGGACTGCGGTGCCTTTGCATTAGTTTCCTTTTTATCCTGTTTCCATTTGTCTTGCATTTGAGTCTCTTGTCTAATCTAATTTGCTCCACGTAAGAGGGGTTTCTTTGGAATACAGAACAAGAAAAATAAACTTGTCTCAGAATTTTCGTGAAAAACTAAGCTCTTCTTGGTTCTTCTGCTGTAATGCAGAAAACTGAACTTTTCTCTGAAGGTGTCCATGTGCTGCAGGAAATGTCAGGATAATGTAAATGTAGACAACAAATTAGTATCTGTAATAGCTTGAGTAGATGATCCCTGCTTTTTTTTCTTTCTTTCTTTTTTTTTTTTTTCTCACATGTTTATAGAGACGTCTTTCACTCTCTTAGACCCTGGCCAGACATAATAAAGCAAAGTGAATCAGGCCTGCACATATTCACCAAAAAGAACGCACACTTAAAGCACTGTTGCTTCTGTAGTTTGGGTGTTTGGGGGAATTATTTATTTATTTATTTATTGGTCCTATAGTCTGACCCCCAGAACAGTAAGCTAATGAAAAATCAAAGATATCTATGAGGAAAGTAGGTTTGTGGGAGGAGGGTGAAGGGGTCCTTCTCCGAATATTCTCTCTCAGTCTTTTTTTCTCCTTTGTTCTGATGGCTGAAAGAAGCAAAAGCTGTTTGACAGTGCTCTTCTGGGGCTTAACATCTCTCTTCTCTTGCTTCCTGTCAGTTGTTCTTGCACATAAGCCTTGGATCAGCCCTTAAAGCAAAGGAGAAAATCTTATTATAGAAAGCATAAGAGGAATACAAGGATATGGTTATTGTTTCAGCAGTTTTCACTTCTTACTCCAGTATTTTTTTTCATTATTTTTAATTCCATTAAAACCAGAGCTTTATAAGCCAGAATTTGCAAGGTGCCATGTGACTGCTGTGAGACTACGAATGCTTCTGACTGGCACTGAACTTATTCCACTCTTGGGAAAGCAAGGACTGACATTCACGCTCTGGGAAGAACACAGCTATTTCAGCTCTCGGAAAATACCCTCTTTTCCACCTCACAAGAAGGACAGCAACAGTGGGAGACAAGCCTGTGTGTTCGTGCTACGCGCTGGCCGGCAGGGCCCATGGCAGCACTCGCAGGCCAGAGCAGCATCTCCTCACCCCCTCACACTTGCTGTCTGAAGCAGCCACGCGCCGTCCCTCGTGGTGCAGCCCTTGGAGCACTGCGCTGCAAGAGGCTGAATCCTTTTAGTTGGCTCTGAATTCACTCAGCGGCTCAGGGGAGACATCCCTGCCTCCCTAATTCCTTTCCATGGTCAGCTGGTCTTTTCCATGGACCAGGGATTTCACAGGTGATACCAGCTCTCACTCTCCGAATCCAGGCCCCTTATGTACTCTCAATATAAAGATGTAAACTTAATATCCTATAACCAATGGTCTTGAGCCTTAGAGTCCTCTGAGCTTTTCTTTTTGCACTTTGATTATGGGGAGCGGACCATAATTAAAATTGTGTGAATAATCTACTGTGAATAAGTTATCTTACAAATCCTCTTATTTTGTCTCTTAGGAATATCTCTGAGTACATTGACTTATGTTTACATTTTGAAAGAAGTTTATCGTTCCTTTAAGGAAGTGTCTATCTTTGATGATTAATAGTTGGTGCCACCTTTCATCTGTTTGCTGTTTTGATTCTGCTTAGTCTTGATGGGCCAGAGAGGCCTCACTGGGGTTTTCCTTTTGGTTAAAGGAAACAAACAAACAAGAATTTTGACATAAGTGATATTTTATCACTGAAAAATTTGCGTGAAAATAGACTTCTTTGCCTTTTGTAAGTGTCTGGTCTGGGATCAATCTCGTGACTTTAACTTTGACTCTACTAGAGACACAAGAAGAAGCTAGTGGGAGGATGGGTGGGCTCAGGAGAGCAGCACACACAGATCAATTTAACAATCAGTTGGTAGTTTATGCACTATCAGAGTTTGGCAGGAATATTGTGACAATCTAGAGATTTTCGGCCAAATTTAAGTAACATTTCTGTTCATTTTTATAAAAGCTAACTACTTCCATGTTGATGTCAATAATCTTTAAAGAAGAGTTTTTAGTCTGCATAGTCTTGTTGTCACTTTGCTGCAATACAGATCTTGCTTGATACTTAGTCCAACTCTTTGTTAGTTACTTGACCACTTTGCTTCCTTGCAGTGATCTTAACTGATCTTATCTTTTGTTTGAAATCAAGTTCTGAGATGTTGAAATCAGTAGCTGATCTTCACTGGAAACATGATTTGATATGCACAAAACACAGGCAGAGCAGGACACTTAATATGACAAACCTTGTTAAACAGCATTGTATTTGAGAGGATCTATCACCATAAATAGTACAGTAATATTGGTTCTTTTGCCTTAAAAAATGTAACCAAATTATCTGTAGTAGTATCACAGTTCACACATCACTAGGACTTCCTCTCCTTTGTCATTGCTGGAATAATTTAGCTATTTTAAGTTCCTACTTCTCAGTTGTACATTGGCACATCTTTAGATCCATGGCTGTTACAAGAATTGCATAAAACAGAACAGTTCCACGGAAATCAAAGGATTTTGGGGGGATTTCAATGATGTCTCTACATGTAATTGTAAGGATGCTTTTATTTGCTTTGTCACATTTTCTACTTTGGATTATGCAATGTTAATGTATAAAGAAGTGCCAATTTCTTCACATGTTCCTTACAGACGAGGCTAGTGTGTTGTAGTGTGTTTCCTATATGGAAATAATCCAAAAATAAGACTTTTTTTCCCCCCTCCTAATTACTTCAAAAATACTTATCTTCCCTTCTCCAGTAATCTCCCATTCCAGAGTCTATTATTTTATTATGTTTAATTCATTTGGTGAGAGAAAAGTGCTTTAAAATTCAGTTGCAACATTTGAGCCTCCCAAAGGGGTGTTTTTTGTTTCATTTTTTGTCCTTGTTGTTATTTAAGTCTAATTTCCATGTGAGTTCTCATCAGGATCCAAAGAAATGCTATTAGTGGGAGTGAAAATGCCTTTTGTGGGAGTGGAAGGTTCTGAGACGGTTTCAAGCTAAGGGCAGAAGTGCTGTAAAGCAACTGCCTAAGTGGTAAGCACTGCTATCTGTAGCATATTTTCATTTCTGTGGAGGGGGGGAAGGATGTGTATATGTCTCCTTGCTCCTTCCTCATTGCACCGAAAACTTAGAAAACCTCTGTTTTTATAATGCTTTGAGGAATATGTGAGAAGATGGAAGGAAATGATGGAAAAACAGGAGGAGAATTAAAAATGCAGACTGCAACAGATGTTGCAAATACGGCAAGTGTTATTTTAGGATCATTATATTTTTCTTCTATGGTTTTTGAGATGACTAGACCCCAAATGTCAGAAAAAAAGTTTTTTTCGTGTTTGATTGTTACCTAGGATTTTTATTGCTACAATTAAATTGATGAATATTGCATTCTTTCTACTCTCCCTTATATGTAGAATTATACAAAGATGATTTACAATCACACTATAGCAAAGCATTTTGCTATACCTGCTGGAGAGCAGCAATGCAGAGAGGGACCTGGG
>VZSV01000110.1:973105-1126463 GCA_013398735.1 Nothocercus julius
AACTTTAGGAAAAATTTCTTGCCAGTGAGGGTGACAGAGCCCTGGCACAGGCTGCCCAGAGAGGCTGTGGAGTCTCCTTGTCTGGAGATCTTCCAGACCCGCTTGGACGCAGTCCTGAGCCATCTGCTCTAGGTGACCCTGCGTGTGCAGGGGGGTTGGACTAGGTGATCTCGAGAGGTCCCTTCCAACCTTAAGCATTCTATGATTCTATGATTTTATGATGCATGGGTTTTGTGTTTTTAAAAGGTGTTATTTCTTCTGACCACTTGCTGTTACTCACATTCATTCTCCAGGTACAAATAACACACTGGGATTTTCATGGTAGAATTGCAGTGCCCTATGGACCAGGCCCTCCGTTCAAAGGTGGCACTCCTAGATCCAAGCCAGCAGCGAAGCACACGTGAGCTGCTCAAGTAAAAAGGCCACATCTAATTTAGTCCTAGACGTTGCTCCTTCCCAAGGGCATCCGTGGGGAATTCCTCATGGGCAGGATTAGTTAATTGGCTTGTCCTCATGCCTAATGTACAGGTTGTATAAGAACAGACTTTTAGTTTAGCCGATAAATTCTCAACAAGCTTGTATGCACTGTAGAGGCCACACTAAGCACCAAGGGTTTGTTAAAAGTACCCTGTACAGGTGCAAACCTAGTAAGGAATTCAGAGCAGCCAGTCGTTCAACTTTATACTAAGCTTATTTTACTGTAATATGCAGCAATCTATATGGTTCAGTTAGAGTACAGCAGTTTTGTTTATTCCTAGGAAAAAAAAACACAAACAATAAATTAGATCATCTAAATAAGAAAAAAGAAAAAAAAGTCTTGGTGAACAACACAGGGTATGTTTTAGCAAGTCAATGGAGCGGACAAACAGGGAGCACAAGCTAGAAGATTCTGAATGAGAAAGAGCATTATGAGGATGCACTGCCCCAAAATCTAAGTAATTATCAATTACTTCATAATTACTTCATATTTCATAATGGATAGTACTTTAGTACTACCAATTGCTATGTACAAGATTGTGTTTTCTGCCCCTGTAGTACAACCAGGCTATTCCAGAATGACCTGGTTTACACTTAGAGTTGTACTGATGCATGCTAACCATCCGGAATGAAAATATAAAACCAATCTTGCTTGGATTAGAGTCTACATAGTCCAGTATCCTCTCGCCAGTAATGTCTATGACAAAGTGTATGTGATCAGGAAAATCACATACACAGCTTCCCATTTTCCCAATTCATTTTTGATTCTGGGGATGTCCGCAGCTTGACATGACTTCTTCAATTTTCAAAGGCCTTCCCTTTCAAATACTTTTCTAATCTCTCAAATTAATACGAACTGGTGGCACCGTCAGCATTATTTGGAAAGGAGTCAATGGGGTTCACTGTTGGGGTGAAAAACCACCCTTTAGCTTCTTTGGAAACCAGTTCCTGTTAACTTCATGTGCCAGCCCCTTGTTCCCATGCTGGAAGAAGGGGCGAGCAACTCAGTTCTGTCTACATGAGACCTCTCCATGATACTCATGACTCTGTAGACTTGGTGTCTTTTTAAACCAGAGAGCCTTCACTGGTGCTGTCAGTCTGACAGAAGCCTTTTCCCATGATTGATTATGTCCAAAGGCAGCCTACGGCTTGCACAGCCCTCACAGAGGTACGGCTGGCACCTGCCAGTGGCACCTCAACATGGCTGTTGTAAAATGGCTCCCACATGGTTGTGCAAAATGGCCGCCTCTGTGGGGTGGCCCACCTAGGCGCATTTGATTGGCTGTTGTCACCACGGACTCTGCTGTGACTGGTTGCTGGGCAGGCTTGGGTGTCCTAGCAACCTCCTCGGCAGCAGGAAGTGCCTGCGCCCTGCTGGGGAGGTGGGAGAGGTGTCCGGTGGACAGGGAGCTGCCTTGCCCAGCTGCTCTTGAAAGGCAGGGGCAGCCTAGAGAGAGGTAAGGGAGATGCAGCAGCTGCTGGAGCCTGGCAGGAAGGTGTGCTGCCCTGCGGAGTGGCGGTCGTGGCAGCCAGGCCACCCCAGCGGACTGGGAAGGCCATGCTGGTCCTGGTGCTGGGCCTGTGATGGCCACACTCGACGGGGAGGACCCTCTGCTACCCCTAAGCTCTGTTCGCTTATAAAGGCCCTCACTTGTTTGTGTCCGCTAAAACATCACCTAATATATGCATATAGGAAGTTTCATCTGCATGAGGAAGAACTTTACTGTGAGGGTGACAGAGCCCTGGCACAGGCTGCCCAGAGAGGTGGTGGAGTCTCCTTCTCTGGAGATCTTCAAAACCTGCCTGGCTGCCACCCTGTGCCCTGTGCTCTGGGTGTCCCTACTGGAGCAGGGGGGCTGGACTAGATGATCTCTAGGGGTCCCTTCCAACCTCAACCTTTCTGTGATTCTGTGTGATAGAAGAAATGGATGAAGAAGTGATGCATACCTTAGGCCCTTCTGTCTTCTTAAAAGTGTGTCTGGCACTGTTTTTTCGCTTTTTCTAAAGCAGGTTTATTGCTGCTCTCCTGCAGTGAGAGAAATGAGGGGAGGCTCTGTGTGCCACGCTGCAACTGAAGCAGAGCTGGAGAAATAGAGGCCAAAACATTTCAAAATTACCTTGCACACTTTCTAGTCAGAAAGAGCATCTGTGCAATAAAACATGATGCTGCAGTCTCTTTTCTAATGCTGAGTTAACTGTCCCTGGAACCAGCGGTATAAATAAAACCAATTTAGCATAGTAGAACTATAGCAGCACGATGTTGTCCCTTGCAGCATTAGTCCCTTCCACATTCCAGAAGAAATTCATTCATCTTTAGATTTTTTCAGCAAAGCTTATCAGCTCGAACTTGACATTGCACTGACATAACTGCATTATTTGCCAGATCAAAGCACAGCACACACATTTCCACATGGAATATAATGCTTAAACAAATACTATACTGTTGTTGCACTTAATTTTTTATTCCAGTCCAACTTATATCACCTTAACTATTATCTGGACAACTAATTATAAATATTTCTGATGGATTAGATAAGTATATGCCAGCAGTATGTTGTTGATTCATTTTATTATTAAACTCTTGTCTAAAAGTACACCTTTAGTAACATATGTGTATTCAGCTTTCCTTTGTACCTTGTGATCCCAAGGGGTGTAATGACTCTTAGCTACACCACACCTCCTTAATAATGTGTCATGGAAAGTGTTACGGTACTGACTTTCATAACTGAAAATTATGGAGCTTTACCTACCTTAACATGTCTATGCCTACACAGCAAGATGTGGGAGAATTTGGGTAGAGTAGCAGAATTACAAGAAATAGAGATTCACCCATAGGAATCTTGGAGAGGTCTTGACAAAATTTATTCCCAGTCTAGGTTAAGAATGGAGTTTCCCCTGCTGCATAGAGCGTGGTATTGCATGCAAGTTAACTTCTTTTAAACATCCCTTCGTAAATATTCAGAATATCAGAAGCAGCTTTCAGAAACAGACTGATAGAAACTTCCCTGCAAAATGCTGTGTTCTAAGAGTAGTTGAATATGCAAAAAGCAGACAATACAATTTCATTTTGTTTTGCAAGTATCAATTGTAGAAAAGTGTAAGAGTCTTTCCAGCTCTTTGTTGTTGTAGAGGACCAAGAAAACAAAAATTGTACTGTTGCTCCATAGAAGCCAGCAACTAGATTGCATTCAATATTCCAGAAGATAACCTCAAGATTCTTCTAAATTGTGTCTGACTTTCTTTTAGAGACATAGAGAATAAGGATTGTTGAAGAGTGACAGAATCACAACAGAATCACATCCTGGCTGTACAGTAATAGCTGTTCATTTCTTTCCTTCCACTTTCCATCCTAAAAGGACTGCTGTATAAACCCAAAGGCTTTATGTCTGCTCCCTGATGCTGGAAAAATAGCCAAGCAGTTGAAAGAAATTTTTGCCTTGTGATTAAAAAAAGAGACCAAAAAAAGTAATCTCTGCCTTTAGAGAGTATTTTTTGAGGTAGATGGAGTTATGAGATAATAACAGTTGATATAAACATGTACTTTGAATTTTTTCTTATGACACTCAGCTCTTTAACATTTTCTACTGTAGGTAGAGTAGGTTCAAGGAAAAACAAAGAGATAACTAGAGATCAAAACTTTGCTCACTTAAATTTTTACCCCTTCCAAAATTATTTTATATCTTCCGTTCTTCAGGATTTGGGCACTTTTTTTTTTTTTTTTTGACGTTATTGCAGAAATTATGTATACAAATGTTTTTGGAATGTATGAATTTTATATTGCTCCAGCAATTACACCATATTGCAGAGCAGTTATGCTAATGCTGTATTACTTTTGCATGCAAATAGCTGAAACAAGAGCACAGAAACACAACTACTTAAAATGTAGATCTCCAATGCTAGTTTTCCACTGTATTTTGAGTCTGCAACTCTGCATGTAAATGATTCAGATTCTCTTGCATTTATCTACCTTTGTTTCACGTGTATATGTGGTTGCAATTTCTTGGTTTGTGGGTTTGTATGATGTTTTTCTGCAAGCTCAGAAAGATTTAAAGAAGCGGAAGAAAGCTAGAGAAGGAATATGTTCTATAAGTATAGTTTCTTTATTTTTCTGTAAATTTCACAAAACCTCTGAAAAATCCATCATTTCTGTAAAAAACATAAAGCTGAGAGATTTATCTCCTGTGCATTCAATGCAAAGAATTAGCCAAATATGCAGTATCTTGAAGACATATTTTACCTAGAATGAAAAAAAAATCCAAAAAAATTAATCTGAGTCTGTGAAGTCAAAACGTAAATATAACAGACTGCAAAAGGCACATGAATAGAATACACTAGTCATTTTATTACAATATAGTGGATGATATTATTATAGTATTAGTGTATATATATAGTGTTAGTATATTTTGATTTTGATTTATCATATTATATAAATGCGACTTTGATGCTAGAATAACAAGTTTCATACATTTTCCTTGGATTGCAGGCATTTGCTATTCTTCTTTTGGATTCACTATTTCCAGGGCAGTAAAAGCTCTCCAATTTTTACTTAAAACATGAGACAAGCTTAAAAACAAGCCTGGAAAACAAAACATAACAGCAAGCATAATTGGCAACTTACACCGCTCTATTATTTTAGTTATTGTTTAGGGTTTATTCAAGGTAAACTGTTATTCAAGGCAGATGCAGGAGCCAATTAACTACCTTAACAGTGCTCTGTGCTCACAGTTGCTTTTCAGAGTATTCTGTTTGGAAATTTAGGTTTTGCATTTTTTTTTTCTTTTGGTCTGATTTGCTGTTGCCATTGGCATTATCTTCTGTCATTAATCAAACACTGTTACATAAATATGCATATATATCTGTAATAGAATAGTAGTTTATTTAGGCTAATTATGATAAAGAAAAGACAGGTGGCATCTCACCACCCTGTTCAAATACTGGTCTGTTACAGTACTTGACAATAGGATGGATATATGGCTATGAGCGATTATTTTCTTATGCAATTAATTAATTAAATTCCACAATTTGGTTAAGAACCCATCATAAAGTAGTCTGAAATCGAGGACTCCTCATCCCTGGCTAGTGACCTAGCCAATGGAAGTCACCTTTGGTTTGTGGGGCCCAACTTAATTATCTTACAAAAATAAAACATCTCCAGTAAGGTCATACCTTTCTCCACTAGCAGGTCCTGGGCTGATGGCTAAGGCATTGCTAGAGGACATGTGAGCCAGTATTTCAAATCTTCTCTGGCAAAGGAGAAAAACAAACTGCATTCAGGGTGACTGCACATGTACTGTTAGATGAAACAGTGCCAGCATCAGCCTCCTCCTTTGGCTGTCCTTTGACAGGAATAACTAATCCTTTTATGTTTTTCAAGAGATGCCTGACTCTGGGTAATGATTCAGTGCTGTGACTCCCAAGTGAAGGGCAACCAGAGGAAAGTATCTAATTGTTCCTGAAAGGCAGAAGGCTTAAAAGCCCTGTCAGGGATGTTTTTAGTTGATTCAGATAGTTATCCTTCCACACGATAGCTTTTGAAGCTATTCTGCTTTTACCTCTCCATGGTTTGTATAAGGAACTAATTGAGTTGCTTTTGCTTGCACGGTGTCTGAAATCATAACAATTGGGAATATGAAATGAGATAATTTATTAGATTAATTTATTCATATAATTTTTTTTTCATTCATAAATGTTGGTAATTCCAATGCTGTTATCTAAAATGCATTAACAATTTTAGCTTGCTTAGCTTCAAGGTTTGCAATGTAGTGTGAATTTAATCTATGAAAACTGCATTTGTGAATTTCAAAGTTTGCTTTCTCTTCTGGCTTTGGCTGTCCTTTCTGACTTAGGATGATCTGACTTATCATCCTAAACCATGATCCACAGAATATTTCTACAGTAATTTAATTCCAACAGGCACCTGGAAGATGACTGTATTCTCATTTACATTCACACTTATTCTTGGTTGCAACTGCTGATCTTTCATTTCATTTCTGAGGTGATATCACTTTGCTGATACCTGTAGAGCCATACCAGCATAAACTAGAATAAAGCAGTGTTGAGAAATGTCTATTACTGCACATCAGGCAGGGGATTCGTTTTATGCTTGTTCTGTGCTTTCCCAATCATGGGTTATCTTCATTAAATATTTGGTTTGTAGGCTACTCAAATCTGTTTTGCCCTGCTAGAGTTCCTAAAGATAATTACAGCAATATCCCATGAAAAGAAGAAACCAGCATCCAAGCCACATTTCCTTCCCTGCCTTTGCTCCTCAAGTGCAGATGAAAAAAAAGAGAAGTCCTGCTGTTGAATCCCTAACATGACTCCCCAGCACAGAAGGTTCCTATCCATTTGACTGTGGGGCTGCTCTGCACAGCTGGCATTGAAGGAATGGCAGCGCAGCTCAGGAGAAGCTGATTTTCTTTCATTATGTTCAAGCTTAGCACTCATAAAAGTACATTCCTTCATGAAAAGTTCTTAAAGACAAATATAAACAGTATTTTTAAAAAAAAAATCAGATGAGTGAAATTTTGAGAAAGTAATTCTTGATTTTACTTTAACTCAGCTAAGTTTAATGGTTCTTATGGCATCTTTAGTTGAGAAAAGGTCCTGTATATGTATGGTTAAACTTGATGTATTGTCTAATAAGGGTTCCATCAGGAACATAGACAAATAATATGTCTGACTATATCAGAAATCTGTATGTTCTGAAAGAGTTTTGACTTGAATTGAAATGCTTAGCATGTGAGTGTTGTTTAATAATTCACTGCATTTTGTGTGAAGCATGTATATAGGTGTCTTGGACAATGTGGCTATTGGTGGCTCAGAATACTTCTATGATACGAAGTAGATACGTTGTTTTATGGGCGTTTAAAGATTTTTACATCCTGAAAGTTGAAATGAGATGCACCAATATGCAGATTCCTCATTTATTGCATACTATTGTCATCTTCAGTGAATTCAGTATACTTGCAACAGACTCCAGACATAGAAACGAGACTTTTAAAACCTCATAGCCATTTGTTTTAACATTTGTATGTGTTTAGTGCAAATACTAAAGAAAAACAAAAGCATGAGAGGCAGAAAAATACTTGCATGGCAAAAATAAATAAAAGGCATTGCTTAACCAGTAGGAACTAGTCAGATCTCTTACCTGTGAACTTTCACACATTCCAACACTTGCATCATTTCAAAGGTATAGATGCTTTTATTTTTGGTAAAATGCTGTTTTTCTGCATGAAGAAGTCCAAGTTAATACGCTTTCGATTTTAATTATGTAAAAATCCCAAGTGCAATTTTTTATTTTTCTTTAGAAAGCTTTGAAAACACTCCCAAGAGCCAGACTGAACCAAATACTCAGTTCTGACAAATCAGTGTATCTGCACCTCTCATGTGCAGAAGGTACCTCTGGTCTGATGCATCTTCTTTTTAAAGTCATTCTGTCTTCTCATAGAATCTGTCAAAGCAGTGGAGAAATTACTTCCATTCTTTGACCTCTAACTCTCCAGCAAAGTAAAGGGTGTGTATCCTTAAGAACTTACTATGAGTATCAATTTTTAAAGGAAATAAAAGCAGGAAATAATAAAAAATCTCTAGCTTTAGTGCTCTTTTAAGCGTGCCGTGCATAGAACAGGGACTCACATTAGGAATGTCATGCCAGCATGGGCCAAAGCACTAATTCTCATCCCTTGTCTATTCACTACCGTGACTTGAAATCCGCAGGAGAAGCTCCTGAGTCAGCCGTGCCACCTTTGGTTTATCCAGGGATTACTCACTGCAGGAAAGATTTTTAGCTGGCTTTGCAATGCTTTTTGTGCTGTTAGACTTTGAGAAGATAACTTGCATATTCAGGAAACCAGAGCAGGTTGCAAAGTAGGAAAATGGTAACTTTTTCTGTTTCAAAGAACAGAAAATCTTGTCTGTGAAAGAAATGGAAGTTGTAATAATGTGACACTTCAAAATCTGACTAGTGCTTGCTGATCTCAAGTTTGTAGCTTTGCTGATATTTATATGTAGGTATAAAGTAATAAGTAATGAAAACACTTTTCAAACTGCATTCTTGATGCTAAGATGAGGATGTATTTCAGCATTTGAATTTGTTTTCTATCTTTTACATTTCGTGAATTAAGTCTAAAATAGATTAGGATGGGGCAAGAGCAATAATAAATGCAGTTGAAAATGCTGTTTATAGATGTGATCAAAGCACAGGATTGGGAATGGGAAACACTCAAACTTTATTCTAGGTTTTGACAACAGCTTTCCCCTCTCTCTTTAGGTAAGTGGCTTGTGTTTCCTCCATGTATCACCTGGGGAGTATAACTCTTACAAGCCTCACCAGCTTGTTGTCAGGATTAATTATAATGTTTGCAAAGTGCTTTGAAGATAGAAAGTGCTAGGTAAGTGCTAAGTAGTATTTTTATTCTAATGGAGTCATGGTAATGTCAAAGAGAATGTCAGCTTCAAAGACTTTGCTGTCAGACCTGGAGTGTGCACAAGATAGATGAAGTTTATTTAATTTTATCTGTGCATACTGAAATTATCTTGGTCAATATAGTTCTTTTTTGCATTTATTGAGACCAAGTAATACTGAGATGCTTGTGTTTTATGTAGTTGTTGACACAATAATCACCTCTATGTTTTATGATTATTAAAAAATTGTTAGATTTTCAAAATCTGCTACCTAGAGCCAGTGTTAAATAGTACCCAAGTCAGACATGTTGGAGTGAAAGCAATTGCTGCATCAGTGTTAAGGAAACCTTATTTGGAGGGGGAAAAAAAAAAAAAAAAAAGAAAACAGACTCTCATAGTGGAAGCTGTTCTGACTGGGTTTTGAAGAAAAGTTAAGTACAGAAGGGGAAAGAAGTGAAAAGCAGCAGGGGAAAATTATAACAGATCTAAACTAGGTCTAGATCCATTTGTAGAGGCCTTTAAACACAAAGTCAGCGACTGTTAGTGTTCATACTTTGTATAGAAACCACCATAATATGATTTAGTGAGTAACCTGTACCCCTTGCAAATTCTAAAGATATGTATTTCAATGTGACTTTCATTTATAGGGTTGTGCAATTCTGCTAGAGGTTTTTGTTTCAGTTTGGTTTATTTGCTTTAAAATTCGTACACGTTATTTCTTTTTTTTTTAAAAAAAAAAATCCTTTATCACCTTGGAACTTGCTCAAAACAGAGAAAATGTGATTGAGGCTTAGGCAATTTCCACTAAGGGAATACATCCCCACAAGCTTAAGTTTCCACATCCTTCTTTCCTATGATCAGTTTGCTCAATGGCAGATTGGGAAGCAATTCTCAAGCCTTGGCCCTCAAAGTCCTGACACCTCAGCTCTTTTAAAAAAAGTCACCCGCTCAGCTTTTAAAAAAACCTTACCCTTTATGGACATTTGGGTTTAGATTTGAGAAAAATAATTATGTATTTCAATAATTGAAAGTACCTTTTTTTTATAATAAACGACTTTATTAAAAAATGCAGCTTCACTGCTGTTATATAAGCCCCTTTTTATCTTTATTTATTTATTTTTCCTCCCTTGCTTTTGTATGATTTTTTTTTTTTTTTTTTCTGACAGTGAAGTGGAGTGTGTGCTGGATTTAGCATTTAAGTCAGAGCATTACAGAACCCTTGTTTCCTTCACTGACTTACACCGGAGATGAGTGTTCTCTTCATTTAATGGGGCTCACATATAAATATAATAGGACTGAAATAAATGAAATGAAATGAAATATTTTCATGAATGAAAACATCCTAGGCAATACATGCTTGCAGTATCAGCTATTGCAGGAACAAGACTGCTGATTTTGCTGTACACTTTACTGTTAGATTCAGGGACACAAGTGTTTTCATCCAAGGTCTACTTAAGTGACCAAAATTACTTCAAACAAAGAGTATAGTAAAGTACTATAAAACCTTAGGAAAAAAAAAAAAAAACAGATTTTTGTCAGTAGGACAGAGGAGGCCAGAAAGAAATGCTCAGCCTTATGAGAAACTTGAACTTGAAACTTGAAACTTGAAACTTGAAAGGCAGTAAGTAGATTTTCTAGTTTATTAACTGCTGGCAACCTGCAGGCAGTTCAAGTTCAGTTCCAGTGAAACAGCTGCTCGCTTGACCCATGAAGTGGCTGAGCATCCACAGTGGTTTTTGAACACTCTTAGTCCGTGGTTATAGGGGGAAGGAAGATGAGTTGCTCCCAAGGCTGGCCTTACTTGGAGAAACCAGCCAAACACCCAGCCTCAAGCCTCAGATGGTAATGGAGAAATGAGACCTGTTTTTCATAAGCAGAAAACAACAACTCCCAGACTTCTGCATGTACCTGGCATTCCAGGCTACGTGTGCACATACAGGGCCCCTGGGGGTGTCTGTAAAATGACATCCAGCTGTGCAGCTCCTGGGTTTAGGAGTCTGTGCACTCTATCTATGGATTTAGCTTTGTTATAGCAGCCAGTTGTAACAGACGATAGTTGTAACAGAAGATAGTAGACAGCCAGATCTAGTCTGTAAGTCGAGCAGGAAAGGTGCCTCAGCCATTAAAGTTTATTGATCAGTAGCCTCATGGAATACATAGACTGTTACTGGGGAAAGCACGTACTGTTATAATTAAATCTTGCCACTTTGTTATCATATACATGGGCCTGAAAAGTGCTCAAAATGAAATGCTTTTAGAATGATGATATGAAAGAAAGTCTGAATACGAGTCTTACTTTTACTAATCTTAAATTCTGCTTGGAGCTTTTCTATAACATGAAGTATTTTTATTTCAGCTTTGATATCAGAGACTCAGTACAGGTTTTGTCTTCTGAAAACAGCTGTCTTGTATTTAGTGAAGGCAAATCACAAAGTAATTGTTGCAATGAATTCTCATAGAGTGTTCTCTTGTCTGGTTTGTATCCAGCTTCAGTTTTTTTCTGGTAAGGGAGTCCCTTGGCTCAGCTTCCCTCATCTAACATCTATAACCCTTATTTCCTTAGTTGGGAAAGAATTATCACTTATCTAGGATTAGCAGTTATCACTAAATTATCACTCAAGGATTTTCAGGTAGCACAGGCAGTAAAGTTAAGGTAGCAAGGGCTGTTAGTTATCAAGTTTCCAACTTAGCTTTCATAAATTCAGTTCCCACTAATAATACTTGCTCTTCGCTGGATTTCTTTTTATGCTGCGCAGAGAAAACTCTTTCTCTACCTCATGGCAGCAGCAATTGGTCTCAGGTAGATCTGTTTATGCTTTTGCATGTATGCTCATGCCTGCCTTTTTATTGCATACTGAATTCTTAGGTTAGAGCTCGTCTTAAAGTGCAAAAAATCAGCTTTGAGAGTTACCAGGCTCCTGCGTTAGGCACGTAGATCTGTACTCTGCGTTAAGTGACCTGTAAGCAGTCTGCCACTGATACTAAGCTTGGTGTTTGTACACTTTGAATCATTAAATGCAACAACATTTATTTTTAAATTAAAAACTTATTTTTAAAAATTATTTTATCCCCCCCTTAACACTTTTATTCTCCTTTTCCCTCCCACTACTGTCTTTCTTTCCTTCGTTCTTCTATACATTGTCAAATTTCCCTGTTTTCAGCATTGGTTTTCTTTCCTTCTGTCCTCCCCCTTCCCAGTGTTTGAGAGTTACTAATCTTTGAGTCCCTCTGAGCCCTCTCAAGTCAAAATATAGTTAATGGTGGAGAGGGTTCTCAGCTCTGAAAAACCATACTTGCTCAGGTTCACCAAAGCCTGTGTTATCCCTGTATGTTGCCTCCTAACCTCTTGGACTCAGAGGAATAAATATGTTTCTGAGTTAACCCTCTGATATACATACTGCTCTGGTTATAAACTGAGCCTTGCATTAGACTTTCATTTACCTATCTCAGATGGAGCCCTGGCTCCATGCACTTCACTCTGATTGAATTTTCCTGCCCACTATCGCCCATAGACTGGGCAGTCAGTTACAATGCAGCTGTTTCCTGATTTACCCACATGACTGTGCAAGCAGACTTCGAGGTTTTTGGTTATGTTACAGGCGGATGGGAGCATCCTCTTCCTGTGTGTCACACCTGCCAGAAGGTGCATGAGTATTTTTGCTGTTTTCTTCCTGGAATATGGGGCATATGTCATAAAAGCGCAGCGTAGGTGATAAAGTCATCAGTGCAGACACTGAAGAGATACATGCAGAAATTCTGTCTTGGATACAAATCTGCCCTTGCTTACACCTTAATCTCGCCTTGAGCGTTTCCCTCAGCCAAGCCCCCAGCATTTCTAGCAGAGAGAAGCAGAAGCTGCTGCTCTCAGCACAGATTCGGCCGGGAGCATTTTCTGCAGCAGTCACCAGTGGCTCCTGCCTGTGCTCAGAGCAAACACCAGCTGTCCTCGCTTGTGCTCCGACCCAGCTGGCAGGAGGCCTGCTCCAAATGGGAGGTGCCGTGCGAGCCTGGAAGGCCCCTTGCACAGCAGGGCTTAGCAACTCCAACCCCGTGCCAGGCTAATTGCACCTGGGCAGCCTCTGCCCTGCTGCTGGCTCCTCTCCAGCAGGGCAGGGTGCAGTGGCCTGCAAAATACTGTATGGATGCAGCCTGTGTTTCCTTGCACAGCAGTCTGCCTCCCCTGGCCAAAACCCTGAAGCTCTTCAAGAGTGACCTGCAAATATACACTAGTTTCCTTTTGCTTGGAACAAGCCTAACAAGTAGAGATGACTCTTAAAACGCCTGGAGCCCAATAGGGAATATTTTTTGATAAATAACCCCTGTTGTTTCTTCAAGAATTCTGAGTCACTGGCTTTCTTGATTGGTGATGTAACAACCATTTTCATCTAGTTATTTGATTTCCAGTGAGGAAATGCAGCCTTAGTATATATAACTTTAAAAATGTGTATTAAAAATAAAGCAAACCCCAAACGGTATTTAAACTCCCTTGCCTTCCACAGATATATTTTAAAATGACTATTTAAGTGCTGCAGAGCGCATTATGTCATTCTGCATTTTACTGGTATAACATTTCTTAATTAACTTTTGAGTCCTGGAATATCTCACGATAGCAATTTTCACGTATTGTGTATTTTATTGTAGCTATAATATTTATTATTGGGGTATTAAACAAAGGCAAGAGACTTAACTAATAGCTGATCTTTTATCTTCAATATTCTAAAATGGTTCATTAAAAAGTATCAGAACTTGAACTGTAATTTACTTTGAAAACTCCACTGCACACTGAGGGAGCTCATAATTCTAAATATTTCTTTCTGCGTTTCAAACAGCATATCTTATTACACTGATAAAGTAGCCACAAGGTAATTTTTACATTTCAGCACTGAAGATCTTATCATAATATTCAAAAGGCACATACTGTGCTGCCATCTGCTTATTTTTTTCTTATTAAACTAAATGAGACACTAACTTACTTTTAAAAGTATTTTTTATTTAAAATGTTTGTCAACATTAGGCATCTATTCATGGTAGCTATGGACTTATTCTAAATTTAACAAAATATTTTTCACAAAAAATGTTTTTGATAATTAATTTTTATACCCATATTATGCCCTTAAAAACAAGGGCACTGTGTTGGTTTTGGTTTGTTTAGTTTGTTGTGTTGGTTTCGATTTTACAATATTGCTTTTGGTTTTAAAATCAATTTATATACTAGAAACAAAAACATTTTCAAAGTTAAAAAAAAATAGTAAAGCAAAGAATAAATTAAGATGATAAGAAAGAGAGGAAAAAAAACAGATAAAACTTGCACAGGCCAGCATAGAATAGCACCTTCATTCATCATGAGACTTCTGCTAGTCAAAAAGGAAGGCTTGAATATTTATGAATATGTGATCACAGACAAAAAGACCTACAAACCTAACTGGTTTCAAATCACATCTGTGTGAGTCAGTACATCAAAACTTCTCCAATAAACTGGCATTTACTTTTCAAACCTTCCAGCAACATCAGAGAATGTTCTTAAGGAGACGTGTTCTTCTCATTTGCTGTTTAATGATTTCCTCTAAAAATATTTCCTTTTCTTCTCTCTCACCCTCCAAATGGGTGACTATACAAAGTTATTTTAATCTTGATAAAAAGAGAGCCATATGATCGACTGTCTTGTTAGCTCCTTGAACAAGAATGAGCTCTCCCTTATATGATTGCTAGTGATTCACCATAAGGTGTAGTACCTGCTCCCAAAAGTTGATATTCTGAAGTTATATTGGAACTTAAACTTAGGAGTCATTATACAGCATCCAGACTTTTGGGCGTATTTCTTGGTTTGTTTTATTTTACTTTTTATATACATATCCACATTAAAAAGAAAAAAAAAAAAAAAAAAAAGGTAAGCCAGGTATCTGGCTGTACTTCAAAGTAAGACCAGGACTATCCTTTTCTGAAAGATGTTTGTTTTGATATATGTCCAAAAATCCATAGTGGTAGAGTATGCACACTTTATTGATAACAAACATTGGTAGATTTACTGCAAATTGACCACCTTGTTTACATGTAGACCAACAAAATACGACTTCTAATCTCTTTAACACGGAGAAATGGGCAATTACGCTAATGACATTAAAAGGACTTCAGGATGGTTGTTTTTTCTTATGGAGAATACGTTATTTCAAGTTCACTTGCAGCTCTGATAGTTACCAACACACTGCCATTTTTATCTACTGCTATTTAAGATGCCCTAGAACTTCAGATAAGACGAGTGGGAGACTACATGGAAGAAGACGTGGAGGCAGGAGCCAAACACTGGGGCACTAAGGGCCAGTGCATGGGCATCTGAACCATGTCATTGATGACCAAAAGCTGGATAAATTCGTGCTGCTAGGAAGCCTCGTCGAAGATGATCACAAGAGTTGGTTGTCAGGAACTGACAAAATATCCCTTTCCATTTTCCTCTGCTTTCTTGACCTCTATTTAAAATAACCAGTTTGGGGAGGGGGAGTGGGATATCAAAATCATCCAGTTCTGGCCAAATTTCACCTTGATTTTCCAATAGATTTAAAGGTGTAAGGTTATTACACCAAGAGTGTAATAACCACACGCTTCTGTATTCCACCAGTGATGACTTTCAGACAGCTAAAATTCTCATTTCTGCTCTTCATTAATTTCCACCTCTGAAGTTTGGAATCACAAGCTGTCATTACGTATTACTATAGCTCAAATGAATTCTTGGATTCTAGTCATCAGTCTGTCCTAAAATTATTCTCTGGTGATTTATGGCATTGAAAAAGTGATGTGATGTCCTTCATCACTGTCTTAATAAAGCAACTGGATTTTCTGTCCAAATATATTTGTGTTTTCCTGTTCACAAGTAACAGAAATTGGTCTACATCTACAAGTTATAGTGGAGAATCCTCCTGTGGAGGATTTCATGAGTTCTGTTGCCCCAGACATCACCTAAGATACTATTTTGGGGGAGAAAAATTCTTCCCAGTTTTGCAAATTTGGTGGACTGGTCTAGGAAGGACCCGACACTTGCAAAGCTATCTAAAAGGGGAGACATTTTTCTTCCTTTAGGCACCTTCAAAGGTTTCAACCCTAATATGAAGGTCAGCACTGGGGGAAGAAGGTAATACATCTGAGTAAACTGTTGAAAATAAAATATTTTTACATTTACCTTTATATTTGTTTGCTGTGTTTCTTCCCTTTTGTTCCCTACATAAATGCTAACTAGAAATATAAGCTTTTAACTCTTGCATTATTTTTTCCAAATACCACTTTTATAAGCATTTGAAAGTGTGCCTAAGAAATGTAAGGAAGGACTTGGTGATCATTTAGAGTGATCTTATGCATGGAGAGCATTTCTATAGGCTGAAGTACCACTTCTCCAATGAGAAAGGTTTTATGGCACCTCTGTTTAACTTCATGCAGTATTTTTGTGTCTTACAGTTAAAAAGTGTAGTTAGTTTATAAGTTAAGCTGCCTTTCCTTTCTTTTCTACGTTCAGTGAAAGAAGGTACTGTTTTCAATAATAATTAAATGTATGATATCATCAGTAACTTAGAATATTTTGTTTCTGCTGACAAAAGAGAGGAGGTAGGGATGATGGACTGTTCTGTGATGTGTTCTTCATTCTTCATTCTTCATTCTTCATTCACACTGAATGGTGCTCTATAATATTATTTGATAAAGAACAAGGAATCCAAAAGCATTGCCAAAAGCTCAAAATGAGAAGTGAAAAGACACTATGATGATCTTTTCAGCATAATGACTATCAGTTCATGAATTACAGAATCAAGGGATCACAGGATAGCTGAGGTAGGAAGGGACTTTTAAAGACTGCCCCTCCAGCTCCAAACCTGAAGTTATCTGCCACCTTGGAATTAAAAATTGTGATCTTGACACAGTTTGCCATTCATTTAGGCAACATTTGGCATTCAATTATGCCATTCATAGAAAAGTGACTGTTCAGTGTCTAAGGAGGTTGGTTGGTTGCTTCACACTGTTTTTTATTCTTTAGAATCATAGAATCATAGAATCCTTGAGGTTGGAAGGGACCTTTGGAGATCATCTAGCCCAATCCCCCTGCACACGCAGGGTCCTCTAGAGCCTGTGACACAGGACTGTAGAATCATATTTATTTAATATAGTATTATCATTGCCAAGTATCTTGTTCCCTTCCAGATTATCAGTTTAAGCCTCTGAAAAAGAGTAAGTGTGGAGTTAAGGCAAGGGCAATATAGCCTTTAACGTGTTGCTACAGGAGGCAGAAACTGATCTCTGGAGTTATCTGCATGTAGTTGGATCCATTCCCTATGTCAGACTATGTGTATTGACTGCAGGGGAGTTGGCTGGAACAATTTAGCCGAGTGGAAACTGAAAAAAGATGATCCTAACATTGATTGAATGAATTTTGGCAGATCTGTTGTGACATAAAGAATTGTAATATGTCTTTTGCCCTTCCGGTGTCTCAAAGCATCCCTATTTACCTATTGATAAAAAATGAAGAAATGTACTTAGTGTTTAGCTATCTCTCATTTCAGTGGTTATGAATGGGAGAAAGGGAAACAGGAAGTTTCTTACTGCAGAGATGAAGTGGGGTATAAATTAGTTTATTGTTGGATAAGCCATTGTAGCAAAATTATTTTTCTTTTGCTCTGACCTGGACATCTACTTTTGTCCACTCTTATAGACTGGGCAGTGGGTTAAAGGAGCCCTTGTTCTGACCCGGTACATTTGGTTTTATTAAGTGTGTGGATTTTTAAGAATAGCTGATCTTTTAAAAGTAAAGGCTGCTCAACCTTAATTCTATCTTAACAGGCTTTTTGTCATAACATTGTTTGCATTCCACTGAAATGCGCAGGAAAGCAATTGCTTCACTGCTCTCCCCACCTGGAATCCTCATAAATAAAAGATACATATGGTAGCAAGCACTTTTGAAATCTCAGTGACTGCTGCTAAAATAAGAGGTGGCCTGCAATCAAGAAGATATTTTTAGTTAAAAGAACTGCTGCACGAAGTGCAGCGCTCAGCACTGTGGTGGCAGAGGCGAATTCTGACTGGTTCTGCCCTGCCCACATTATGCATCTTCCTGCTGAACTCCCTGGCAGTGCCGCTCTGCCAGACGCTGGCGCAGGGGATTCGGAGCCCTTGGGCTGGTCCGAGCAGGTCTCCCCCATGCCTGGATCAAAGGTCTGCGAATCTTTCTGCAATTTCTTCACCCTAAGAGTTCTCTTAGGGGCTGAGCAGTTCTGCAGAAGGAAGATACACATATCCTGCTGTGCAGCAGTTTTTTTTTTTCTGTTATTTATTGCTTTATGTTGTCATTGATACTTCCCTCATTATCCTCTGGGCACAACAATTTCAGTCCTTTAAACCAGCTGTTAAATTAACATGCTTTTAGAGCACACGATGCTTCCTTAGCTCCTTTTCAGGTTCTTTCAAACTGTGCACATCTGCAGGTTGTGTAGGAGCTGCTTTGAGAACCTCACCAATTGAAGTTTCTGAATATTGTACAGTCTGATGCCTGTGATTCCATAGACATGAAATTAAGATTTGAGTCTGAAAACAGAAGTGGCCTCACTTTCTTTCAGCTTCAAAGAGAGATTACAAATACAAGCTTTAGGATAATTTTGCTTTTATAAAAGACCTGTATGTAGAGGCTGTTCATAATGGCATCCTTTCAGAAACAGTCTAGCAAATTCATTGGGTCTCTCAGAAAATAGCTGTGCCTTTCCTAATTCAAACATGGCTTTTAATTAATGTCGTCTATTTCTCTGCAAGGTTCATTGCTGGTTTTGTAGGCTTTTGTGTCTGAGCTAGTTGAAAAATGTCTGTGTGCTTTAACAAAGGAAAAGTAAGTCGATGGTGTGAAAGCCAGTGAACAGAAAAAAAAATAGAAAAATTATAAAACTATGACAAAAACAGTGGTACTGAATTTCCATTTGTCCTCCTCATGCTACCATTGATGAAGTGAGAAACAGCCCTTTCCACTCCTCTCTATCACCCAGCACAGTTGCTGCTCTTCTCCTGGGTAACCATTCTCTCTGCTGAGAGTTTCCCTTAGGATCTCGAGGGGCCCGTAGTGCCCCCGCTCAGCTTCTTCTGAAGGAGGCTGTGCCAGCACTGGGGTGCATAGCCCCAATGTGCCCCTGTTGCTCCGTTGTCTGCAGCAGATGAGTTGCTGAGTTTTTTCATTGATCGCTTTGTCAGCCTTTGTAGAGAACGGCCACAGATTTTGTACTCAATACACTTTAAGTACTCAACGATTTTATTTGAACATACTGCTTTCCTGTTTTACTTGGTTGGGCACAGAAGTGTGATGGCTGCTTCTAGCTCTGCTTTGCTATCAGTAGCTATTCTGTGTTCTGTGGTTCAGTTAACTGAAGGATTTTTTCTGTTGTGGCGTTATGCTATTATGACATGTTTGACTGTTGTGGGCAATGAAGAAGCAGCTAATTTAGTTAAGTATGCTACGGCGGGGGCTGTGCAGTAGTTTACAGCCTTAAGGATGTTTCTTAGCCATCTGAGGCCATGGTAGTCCTTAATTAAGGAGTATCATTTTGATCTCACCTGAGTTCTGTTTCCTGTGCTGTGCTTCGTTGCTCACTTGTGTAATAAAGACACTGCCCTTTGTAAGACAGATATTAAGAAGCCCCAAAATGCAGTTTATTTGGACAGGTGACCTTTGAAGGGAAAAGGTGGAAGAGAAACCAGAGGCTGCCAAATCCATGTGGATACCAACAGTTCAGCTCATGGAATAGAGGAGGGAACCTCCAGATAAATCCACCCAAACTCAGAATGTGAAGTCCTCTTCTAAGCGTAGTGCGTTCTGGATGCTATAAAATCAGTTCAGGATGGAGAGACGAGGAATGCAGCATAGCTCAGGGCGTGAGTAGCACGGCACAGATGAGAGCCTCCGAGGACATTGCACTTCTTTTATTAACATATCCATCAGAATGCAGCAAATAGGCAGCTCAATATCTGGTGTATCGCGTGTGAAAGATCTCTGTCCTCACACCAATGAGTGTGTGCATGAGCAGAAAATTCAGTTAAAAATGGCTGAGAGAAGCACTAGATGGGTCCATCTTCTGTCTGTGCTCACTTGTTTGTCTGTTTGTGGAAAAACAGTGGATTCCATTAGTTGAAGCTTTTAACTGCATTCCCCACTGCAGTGCAGCCGTGCGTTTCCGTAGGGGAGGGCTTCGCCTCTGTATTACCTGCTCGGATGCGAGCAGCAGTCCATGGAAAGGACTAGAGTGAACCGTATAACGTCATTACTATTAATAGGCTCAGAAAGCACCCACCATGAAAATACGCTAGTTCAGCTTAAAAAAAAAAAAAGAAAGGGAAAAAAAAGAACTTTTACCACACCTCATTCAAATGATGAATGAAAAAGCTGAACCATTTCTACAAGACAGATGAACACTCCAAGCTGAGGAAGGTTTTTCAGGCAGACTGCTTCAGTGAAACTTAAGCTTATGAGAGGTGACTGCAGTGGCTTTCTGTATCAGTATTAATGATGCTGAAAATGCATTCCTGAATATACACATCTGCTTACAGATACAGATAGATGTGAAGGTGTGTCATGCTCTGTGACTTTTTTCTTTAACTAATAGATTAGTGGAAATGACTGCCATAGTTCAGCTTCATAACTTTGCTAATGTAAATTGAAAAAGTTTGGTTATAGTTTGACAAATGTTCCTGTCTACATCAGATCCTCTGAACCATAATAATTTTTGTCTAGAGATGTGCCAAAGTACTTGAGAATAATTTGGGCAGCTGGCGAACTGTTACCTGCTCGTTCACAGATAGAACTTTTACCTCTTCCCTTTTTCCCACTCCAGTAAATTTGGCTGGAAAATTGTTAGCACAATGATGAGACAGATAGGAGACCGTGCTCCTCTAGAAAGATTTTATTTACCTTTTAGCTTCCTATTGCGTTGGAGCCACATGTCACCAGACATATCTGTATGGTATGCTCCTGAGATGCAGAGATTATAGCCTATTGCCACAAAGCTTAGAGGAGTACTGCTAGCTGAGCACATTGGTAATGAAGTGATATATGGGAGCTCAGGATTCTTTCAGTAGATCGGTTCTGGAAGGCTTTTTGAATGGTAAAGCTTACTGACTTAACAGTCATGGAAGTTCTATGGAAAACAAATGCAAGAAGTGCAGTGAAAAATTTCCAATTCCGTGTCCAGTTAGTGTTCCCAGCCTTGACCTGAAAGGATTATTTCTGCTACAAATACATGGTAATTCAGCCTATATTTAAATTCTTTCCTAGTTGCTCACACTGCCTTTTGTTGATGTACTGCCCTGCAATTTGTAGAAGATCAGTTGGGTCACCTGTATCATTTTAAAATAGTAGTAGTCCTGTGCATTAGACTGCACAGGAAATACCTTAACTTGGCAGCATAGTTCAATGGCATGGTTATGAGTCTGAATACTAAAGAATCAAGAGTGGGCATAATTTTATGTCACACATAAAAGAATACTTATTTGTTTTAAAAGATAATTTTAAAATTAGAAATGTGTAGAAATGTGTTTAAAGCAAGTGCATGCTGCCATGCTGCACCCTCTGCAATGTACGTAGTTTAAAGAACACTTAGCACGTCCTACCAGTCTAATCAAATTACTACAGTCATTATTACTCTGATTAAAGTGACACTACAGCTGAATCAATAATGATTTAGTTAGAACTGATATGAAGAAGATTTCTCGCACCTACCCCTTTCTTCAGTGCTATGCTAGTCTTTTCAGGGGCATCTTACGGGAAGCTGTCTGCATTTTACCTCCCTTACTGGGAGAAGGAGAGTTTGTTTCTCCTCAGACTCCTGCCATGTGGGGTTGCTTTGTATGTTTTCAGTCCATTGCTAACACATCTTTTCTTTCTGGTCCACAGGTTTAATGATGCAATGGTTGTTTAGTTTTGTTAGACCTTTACCATATGCATGTTCATTTCTTAAGAGTAAAACCATGCAGTTGCCAAAAACTAAGCAAGGAAAAGTTAAGCAGTGCTCCCTGCACCGCTGAGCACTTTGCTGCTGCAGCTAAAACACTCTCAAGTGGAGAGAGGGCCTGGGAAGTCCTGAGACCTTGCGCTCCATACTCCTACCAGTGCTAATACCTTATTCCCTGGCTTGCAGGGCTACAGGGCTAAAATGTAATACGTAGGAATATAATATTGAGCCATTGGCATTGCTTGGTGGCAAGCTCAAAGAACAGCTTCTGGCTTTGGACTGGGCATGATACTTTCTTGTGACTGGGTTTGATTAACTCCTGGTAAATGCTTATTTATGGAGTAAATAATTTTGAAACACTAAATATCTGTAACTGCATAAGCAGTCATCAAAATAACAGTGGAACAGCTTCTTCATGGAGCTTCCTATTCCGCACTTCATCTTTCTTCCTGGCAGGAGTAACAGAACTGCGGCAACCTCAACAAGATCTCCTGTTGTAAAAAGACACAATTATTAAGTTTAAAAAATTAAGTAACAGAGAAAGGTCAAAGGTGGGATTGAGAAGATTGTGAGTTTAAAGGATAATGAAGCCTGTTTCTTCCTCACTCTTCTCTCTTGAGAGTAAGATGCATCTACTTCCCAATAAAAAAAAAAAAAAAAAAAAAAAAAAAAAAAAAAGAAAAAGAGTTAACCCAAGACATAAATACATAACATGTTGGAAAAAAGTTGGAAAAAAAAGTCCAAAGGACAGCTTTGGGGACTGAGACTTTTTTTATTTGATCTGACAATTCTATAAATGTCACATAAGTATTAAAACCTTGAAAACTAAGATAAAATATTTTAATATTGTTACAAATTATTGTTACAAAATATTGTAACTAGTTTTATTAAATTGGCTTCTTGCTAGGCATTAAAATTCCAGACTTTCTGAAATTAGTGGAGTGGAGTAGAAAGGGAGATGATTCCAGTAGCCAAAAAGCTGTATCAAAAAGAATGATTTCTCTGGAAAAATAAAATCTCAAGTTATCTCAAGTTTTTAATTAAAAATGAAAACTGTTATCTTTTAGGAAAGTGTAATGGTGATCGCTTTTCATAAAAACAAGATCAGTGTTTCCTGGTCAAAATTGTTCAGCTGTGAACAATTCCACAAGACGAACTAAGTACTTGAAAACTTCTATGGCTGTGATAAATCAGGAAGGTTAGGAAAAAGAAATACACTATCCAAATAATAGAAAAAATATTCAGAAGATTTATATAGAAAGACATAAAAATATATTGCATTTGATATGGTCTAATGATGGTTTCATATATAATTAGTACAAATAATACAAGTAGTAAAGTAATTAAAGCAGTAAATTGTTCTTCTAGTTCTGGTCAGGCTGGAATATCTATGTTGTTTTTAGGATTTCCAGTTGACTGATAATGTCATTTGTATTGATAAAAAGGCAAGAAAATACATTCTAATTGTCACTGATTTCACAAACTATTTGTGTCTGAAATTGGTTGAACTAAATAATGACAGGCTCATATTGTGGACACAGTTGTTTAAGTATGATATCAACTTCAAACAATCGTCATGAAATTGAAGAATGTTCTGCAAAGGAAGTTTATTTTTCTCAATGATACATATAAATTAGCAAGGGAGTTGCATGAAGAAATATCTAGAGTAAATGATGCTGGTTTTGTCCACCTTTTTAGCAAAATATGTCAGGCTCAAAGGAAAACACAAAATGATCCAGCTTCATGACAGATTGAAAGTAATTCTTCATAGATGGCAAGCAGAAGAAGCATATATTCTTCCAAATATAAAATTTCATTGTGAGTACATAGATGAAATTGCTGCGTATGATGGGATTTTTTACAAGGACACTGCATTTGAAGTGTAATATAACACAAAAAAATTGCTTTGCTGAATGAAAGATGCTAAGTGCAATCTGCAGTGACTGTATATACATACTGAGAGATGTTTGAGATGTTTTATGAGGTCCAGGCATAAATAGTTGCAAAAAATATTTGCTATTCCAAGAACAATCTGATGTTCCCAGAATATGCGGTGCAGAGGCAGCGAAGCCTATGATATTCCCTATTTTACAGAGACGAAATCTGTGACAAATTAAGTTTACAAAGCAGAAAATGTTACCCAGTAAGACATTTGAAATAGGTCCAGTCTTATAAAGTAAATGCATGGGAGTTAGTAGTTGTTATTAAAAAGCGCACTATAAAACACATACACTATATAACACACCATAAAAAAAAAAAAAATCTGTCTATTGTGAAATTCCAATGATTTAGTAGCAGGTAATAGCTCACTGTTTTCCAGGGATGCATTTCACTAAATCTCTTTGGTATGGCATTCAGGTATTCCCTATTAACTGCTTATATAAACAAAAGTATGACCAAAGGATAAATACAACACTTGAAAATAAAATAAAAAATTATGAATGTGAATCACAGACTTATGCAATTGAATATCTTAATCTGCTCTGTCTGATTTTCCAGGATTTATTGCAAATATGAGAACATACATGCATGGGGTTTAGGACTAGGATGAACCATTATCAGTTGAGTCTAAATCCAATATTTCAGAACTTCTTTTATTGCATTCAGCAAATTTTGGTTAGAACTTTAGAAATATATACACATTCTGAGTTTAAAAAGGCAAAATGATGGCAAAGCCACAATTTTCCATGATTCTCTCCCTCCCTTCCTTCCTTCCTTCCTTCCTTCCTTCCTTCCTTCCTTCCTTTTTCTTGCAGTCATCTGTACTCAGCTTAAAAATGTTTGTTTTGTTTGTTTGTGGTCAGTATTTTTACTAACTTTTCATCTCTTTGATAAAGTAAATGGATTATTCTCCTTGTATCCCCCACTATATGATAAGAATGTAGTTGGCAGGTTGAACATTATCAAAAAGGCTCAGCCTCCAAGTTCTTCTGCTTGAAATTTGTGAGAGCTTTAGTTTTTTAAGAATTGAGGATAAGCTCTTTGAATTCTTTGTACTCTCATACACCATGTTCTATTGCTTTGCTTTTTTATGATGCACATACTCATCTTTTACCATTCTCTTCAACAAAGTCAAGATGCTACAAAGTTGTCTGAAATGAATGTATTTGCATTTCTGTTTTGATTTTTAGTATTTACTCTACATTAGTAGCTGTCCTAACAAATATAAAATATACCCAGTCTTTTGTTTGCATTCTCCTCCACTCTGATAAACTGACTCCAATAAAAACAAAAGAAATAGCTGGAAGTTCTTAGCGTTTATGTGCAAATTGGTCTTATTGGAGGGACTTTTGCCTGTTTATTTTTCAACAAAAAAAATGGTTTGTCATTTTAAAGAGACTTTAATTTATTTTCTAGGACTACAGCCTGCAGCTGCTTCATGATTAGCATCAAAATGAGATCAGTGTGTGGAATAGCTTCAGGCCACAGTCTGAATTATATCTTAATTTCTCTTCCCGGTTCTCTTGTGTACTAAGTGCTTATATCGTTTTTCTGCGTGTCATGTTATGAGCCCCTGCCACTGCTCTACACATTCACAAAAAAAGTCACAATTCATTTCAGGTTGTTTGTAAGTTTACTGGACTATTGGAGTATTATGCAATGATTTGTCCTAAATAATATGATGCATGAAATTAACACTGATTCCACTGGATATTCTGTTTTATTCCTCAGCTTTGTGCTTTGTTACCTCCCCATTCTACTGCACAGGTAGATACTGATTGAAGAGCAGAATGAGGCATGTCTTAAGTAGTATTCCTTTTTTTTTTTTTTAATAGTCAAAAGAGAAACTATTAATACATTCTCAGATTTCTCTCTGTGTGTCCAGTTTAAAGGAGGATATAATAAATTGAGATGGATTTTCAGCTGTTAATGAAAAGTTTATAGGCTAGTTATAATTTTTATCAATGTATCTCTGTTTTATCGTGAATGCAGATCTTTCATCTCACGGGTCTTTGTGTTAGGGAGTTGACAACTGAAGAAATAGAATGGTACAGTTTGGTGTTATTATTGTTTATACTGATAAAATATTTAAGTTGCCTAAAGACAGTGTAAAAAAAGAACTGGAGGCTGTAAGCAAAACAAAGACAACATTAGCTTGTGGAAACTTCACGTTTAAGTTTGTTTTGCAAAGACTAAGTACTGCTCTCAGGAGTTACAGTTGGATACTATTACTTACTACCGCAGTACCTGAGAGTGAAAGATAATGTTATCCTTAAAAATATATCTGTGTATTTTAAAAATACCAAATAGAGCCACAGAAATAAATATATTCTCTGTGAGATGAATTCTGCCGTCCTAAACCCAAAGAAGTGATCTTGGAAACACTTCCGAAGCAACTAAAAGTATGATTAAGTTAGCTGGATTCATAGTCTTAATCTCTGCGTATCATGTTTTTGAATGGATGTGACCGTATCTCTTGAAAGGCTCTTAATATGGGTATAACTTGTAGCTGAAAATGTCTGTCACTTGCCATGGTCATGTCTCCATTTGTTGTAAAAAATACCCTTGATGATTTTTGTGTTATTTGCTATTTCTGTTTTTAAATAGAGACAAAGATATGTAGGAATTGGTTTTGTTTACAAAGAAAAAATGTACTCTATATTGTAACACATTTAATATGGTGAGAATATATAGCACACAGAATAAAGTTGACTTAAATTTCATATTTACATTTTACATTATGCCATCTCACCTTATTTAACTAAATGTCACATCAGTATAGTTAGCTTATGAAAGCTGCAGGATGCAGTACTCAGCTTTACAGCATGTAGTCTCCATAAACCTCCTGCCATTACTAATGTTAACTTACATATTGATTGTCACAAACGTAGCATTCTTAGATGATGATTTGTGAGAAATGTATTTCGAAACTTGTAAATGAGCCCTTGGTAGAATAACAAGTAAACTTACATTACATGAAAACGCTGAAGGAGTAAAGCTTTACAGTTTTGGAAATTAAAGTTGAGTACATTTTTCTGCCTGTATTTTTTTAGAAGCAGAAGTGTTACCTCTTAGCTCTCATCTCTAAAAGGCAGCTTTACAAGAAATGTATCTTTGGTGCCTGTGTTTTATCCTCATACTTGTTTACATTGTCTTATGGCTGCAAAGGTCTTTTAATGAATATGTCTGGGTTGGTTTGTATGTTTGTTCTTCAGTGTATAAAAGAGATTTGCAATACCTATTTTAAATACTGTGGTTATATAATCAAATATGTTACTTCTTGTTTCCCTGTCAAGGAAATTTGTAGAAGGTGGTTGGGTTGTTTACAGTCTGGACTCACGGTTATGCATTTAAAATTACACTTTCTGTAAAAAGCATTTTAACTTCTAACCATTTCTGTCTCTCAGTACTATACTTACTATGCCTTAGTAATGAATAATTGAATATTTGAGTAACTGCTGTAATAATTAAGAATTAATATGTTTTTCCCAATTACAAATTAAATATATGCTAATTTTGATCCAAGAATCCAAAGTCTGTGCAACTGCCACTGCAGGCTCTTTTATTGTAGCTGAAATTTTGCATTTCATATTCCCTGATTCTTCTTTCAGCTGAAGTAATTGTAGCACAGTTCTGGATATAATGAGCGCCTGAATACATCTGATTTTTCCTCCCTTCCTTTAAAGTGTTAAGAAAAGCTAGTCGGACTGCCCTGAGCCCTCCTCAGCTGCAGTGGCAGATATATGATATTGTGTATTTGTCTAGTCCCTCAGGATATATATGAGAAGTTACACTTTTAAAATTACTGACAAAATTAATCACTTGTGTAAGTTCTTCAGTTTTTTTTGCATCCTATTTAATCAATCCATTTAATTTCTCTTTAAGATTTTATTTACCAGCATTTTCAAGCTGCTTCTGTGACAGGACTATTGAATTCTGTCAGCTTTATTTTATACTCTATTGACAGCTTCCGTGCTAGTAAAGACATCTTGGAATCAATCTGTAACATTCCCTGCCTTTCTGTACACATAGGCTCTGGATCAGATTTAATATCTGGCTTGTTTTTCACCCTACTGTAAACAATCCATGCAAAAGTTACTGACTTAAGCATTGCAACTTTTTTCCTTTGTCTTTGCCTTTACCTTTCTTATACCTTTACCTTGCAGCAAGAAGGGTACCCCATCAGCTGTGCCAAGGCTTACCTCTGTATGCGCTGTTTCTTTTTAAGCTCTTTGAGGGCTTTTTAATATGCTTTTGCACAACCCTTGAAAAAATGTAAGCATTATTTCCAAGGCAGAACAGTATTAAGTTCCATATTAGGTGCATTCTCTTCTGTAGGCTCAGCCTGTTTGCATTTTGAAAACTCAAAGGCAGTGAGCACATATTTTCTTTTTGTCTGTTACTGTAGATCTTTGAAACCTCTGTGTCCACTTGGCTTCCTGCCCACACTTGTAATCTCATGCAAAAGTGATCTGCAGCTTGTACAGTTCTACCTTCGAGTCTTCCAGCAGTGCCCTTCTCAGTCTCTGATCCCTGTTAGGATGTGACCATAAATTAGGGATTTCAGAAGCTCTCTGGATATATCTGGATCTAAATGCTGATATAAATAGCTATGAAGTTTTTCTGTCCTTTAAAATGATTTGCAAAATAGTGCATTTCAAACTTTAATTAATTTATCAAATCTCCTTAAGACAACCTGAAACCATAGTGTTTTTAACAAGACTTTCACTACTTCATTCAAGAAGCAATGGGAAGGAGAGAATAAGGGATTGTATTTGCAAGAAAGACAGCAGGACCAGAGACAAAAAAAAAAAAAAAAAAAAAAAGAGTTTAAAAAGTTGAAAATAAGAAAAGGGGTTTTAATTATTACTAACTAAAAATATATAATTCTAAATTATTAATTAATTACAGACTGTTAACACTGTGTTTTCGCTCAGAACGTTGATTATTCTGTTTCATGGAACTTTTTGTGCCCTGGTGTGTGTAGGGCTAGGAATTCTGCTGGGAGCTGTAGCTGGCTCGGATGTAGCCGTCACCCTGACTCCCTGCAGACAGTACAAAGTGTAGCAAAGTGCAACCGCAGCCTGGTGGGGTAGGTGTTTCACTGAGGAGACGTGGTTAGCCCTTGCTGACCTGATCCCACAGAAAACCAGCAACAGTATCAGTGCTCACGTAAAAAGGTGTTCTGGCTGAAGAGCCTTGACAAAATCTCCATGTGCTGGGTGTAGATAAGAGGTCACTTTTCCTCACCAAACAATGGCATAATGGGATACAATAAATCTGTGAGTAGCAGGGTGGCAACAACTGACCCTAGTCCATTTTCCTCAGCCATTAGGTGGTTTTGCATAAGCTCTATTTTCTCCATTAGTAGTTTGATGTGGGACGAGTCTAAGACATGGCACTTCTTGGATCTGGAGTACTTTCCTAGCATTTATCTGGAAATACGACTGGATGAAATTTCTTGCGATGGGAGAGAGCAGGAAATAATGATGCATGAATGCCAAAAACAGGACCATAAGGTGTCAGGCAAAGATAGCAGTGCGCAGTGTTAATATATGCATCTCACACAGGGAGGTGATAAATGAGACAGCACTGTGACAAACTGCACAGGCATGTAATAAATAAGTTTACCACATAACCCTGCAATTTATCACATGCCTTTTGTCATTACCTGCCCACTAATCCATCTCTCAGGGATTTATTGTCACAATCCAGATTCCTCAGCAGCTTGAAACACCCTACTTCCTATAAAGTTCAACCTGCCCCAAAAACACTTTTTTCTCCTGCTCTCCCTATAGTGAGTCTGCCTGGAGCACCTGATGAATCAACCTGGGCTGTTGAACGTGAACAGCTTTGTTACTCAGAAAGGTGTCCCCACAGTTCTGACATGGAAATGAGCTATTGGAAATCAGAGTTTTCCCCATAGTTTTGCAAAGGGCAATATAACTCATTGTTCCATTAAAATCTGCTCTAAGTACTTTCTGAAACTATTTTACACTTATGTTTTTTCTTTCCTGGTGCAACTGACCACATGCTACTTCATGTGTCATATACAAATAAGGGCAATATTCTCCTTGATGAGAAATGAGATCAGTTAGCTTTGCCTGCTAGATTAATTTCCCCAACTTTATCAATATGACTTCCTCCTCTCATCCTGAGAAGTCTGAAAGAGCAACTGTTTCTAAAAATAAAATATACTCCCGTCTTTCAGCCCTTCTTCCTTGTCACTGTGGAATTGCTTCTGGAGGATTGCACGTGCTGTCTGCTCAAGGCTACTTTACGAATTACTGAGTTCTCCTAATTTAATAGTACATACTAATAGGATTTACTCCTAATTACTGCAAATTAATATTATTTAATAAGGAAAGACAGATGTGAACACGAGTTGATTTAAAATGTTCAGGCAAGCCACTATTTTTCTGAGTGACGGTTTTGTGGATATAGCCTTTTGTCACAAAACCATAAACCTTTTTTAAGAGTTTCTTTTTTTGTAGTATTTCTGGACTTTCTCAGAGTATGAAGATATTTTATATTCCATTTTGAATTTTTCCATTTTATTCCGATGTTGTTGTTCTCCACTCTTTTAAACATTTCTAAGAAGTCTGTCTTGGTGCCATTTCTATATGTACAACAGCTCGCTCTCTTTTGCCCTTTTTTTTTCCTAAATGATGTAATGAAGTTTGAGTTTATTTTAAAAATATGCAATAAATTTTTCAGTGTCACTTTATAAGAACAAATGATTTTATTATATTATCTAACAACCTCCACTGTATCTGAAATTAAACTTTATTTTTCTTGCAATTTCATGTCTTGAAAATATTTAAAATGTGTTTTCATCCTCATTCAAAATCAAAAAAAAAAACCTCTGACACTCTGAAAACTCTGGGCCCCCGAGTGCTTGAGAGACATTTCGTTCTTTCCATTTCTTTCCTTCCTTTCTTAAATATTTCCCAAAAAAGGAAATAAAAATAAATACAGTATTTGAAAGTTACTATGATTTCGTTCATTATTGCCTTGCTTTATTAAGATAAAGAAGGATACAGCCACAATAAAGTAACCACAAGTCACTTACAAGCGTTGTAAAGTTACTTAAGAATCCTGTAAAATCAGATCAGTGAAATTTTTGGTATTTTGCTTTTATGCAAAAACTATCTAAAAATAGAAAATGAATAAAAGTGAATGAACAAAAATAGGTGTAAATACAACTGTCTAGATTTGTTTCACTATTTTGCGTTTTGTGAATTGATTTGTGCATACTGAAAATGTTTGTGTACTGATTAAACAGAAAATGTGCAGATTTGTTCAACTATTTATGTATTTTATGTTCCTAAAGACCAAAAGACATGATACAGTGAAGATTTCTAAATCACTCATCCTGAAGACACTTTGCCCACACAATCTTTAAACCTTCTAGCTCAGGATAGATTTTATTTCCGTAATAAGTACTGTAGGTTACTGTTTGCTTGAAGAAGTCCTCATGATGGCCCGTCACTGTCACATGGGCTCTCGTTTGGCTCCGTTTACCGTATATTGGCATTGGACCAGTGGAATGGTAAAAGGCTGTGAAATGCAGGAAATTTTCTTATGGGTCAGGGAGGAAATTAATGAGGTTTATCCGCAGTGGATTATTCCTAATCTCTTTGCAATCCATGCACAGGCTAAAGCTTGACATGTCCACAGATGCTGATCTTCTTGTCTCCTGTTACCTATGCTGCTGTATTGTGGGCTTTTTTTTTAACTAAACTAATGCCAAAATGGGCATATACGAGCTAAATAATGCAAGATATGATCTAAATTAAGTCTTTTAGAAAGTCTTTGTGCCTTACCTGTACTTGTGCTTGCATACAGAAGCTATATGAAGCGGTGTCACCTCTATTTTTATCTTGTAGAACAGTTTGGTGTTTCACAGGCACCTAATTAGCACTGGCTAATGATAACATGCTACAGATCTGTTTGCATTTGTTCAAACAGCCCCTAGACTTTTAATTTCTCTGGCTTGTGGCTCCAGCGTTTGTATTTCATCAGGTTTGTAAGCATGATGTTTAATATGGCACGGTGTTCCCTTTCAACGCTCGCTTCTAGCTGAGGCGCGAGCATTTGAGATGCTTGCATTTTGCAGGTAGTGCCTAGAATCAACTCTGTAACGCCAGTTTATGTCAGCCAGAACTGGGCTCCAAGTAACTTGTGGAACTCTGTCTATAGGGATTAAAAATCTGTGATGTTCATAATTTCTGAGATAAACTAGTTTGGTGTCATTCTGTCTTTAAAAAC
Source organism: Nothocercus julius (assembly GCA_013398735.1). NCBI lineage: Eukaryota > Metazoa > Chordata > Aves > Tinamiformes > Tinamidae > Nothocercus > Nothocercus julius. The sequence goes on from VZSV01000110.1 coordinate 1,005,157, forward strand.
TAATGTACACATGAATAAGCGTGTGCTGTGTCCAACTTGCAGACATGGCACTGTTGCTGAACCTCTGGATTCACAGATTCTCTCCTACCTGATATATGCATTTCTGACTTCAAAATTGACATGCAGGAGAGAAGTGATGGATTTCATTTCAATATCGGTTAGGATATGGGTGAGCTGTGTATGCAGAGAGGGAGCACAGAAGCACTGTGGGGCCTCCAGTTTTACTAAGCCAAAAGACTAAGTGAGTTGTTTACCTGCTAGAGAGACTGGTAGTGGGTGGCGGACCAGAAGATCAGACCTCGTCCTCTTGTGTCCCAGATGGGAGTGACTGTTACGTCCTCCTCCTCTTCTTATATATTATTATTGTAGGTGAGGAAAGCTTTCTGTGTCTCTAGATCCTCTTGGGGGTTCTGTTTCTTAAGATTTGTGCATATCAGAGTTGGTTTATTTAGTGATAAATATTTAAATTATTTAAATAAAATAATCTTAGCAGCATTTCAAGAGAAGTTGTAGATATCATGACCTGTTGCTTTGCATTTAGGCTGAATTATGGATGGCATTTTCATGAGATTTCAGAAATGAGTAATCTGTCATGTGCAATTATTAGTCCTTCTGTTTTTTTGTAGATTTTGGAGGGGTCATGAATTTGATAGGAATGGAAAAGATGTTTAGTTCTTTTATCTGTCCTAACCATAACATACATTGGGAGAAGAAACAACATATATTATATATTTCCCGNAGCTTCCATTAGTTAAACTGGAACAGAAAGAGTTTTAAATCTAGGTTTTAAATTTTTATATTCTTGCTATTTTTATTGAGCTGGTCAGGTTTTACCAACAGTAATAGACTTTCACTGAAGGAAAAAACAATTATTATAACTGAGAAAATATTGTATTAGTACCTTGTATTAGAAAATTAAAACTCACAATTGATAATATATGCTAGCAGAAAATACTTCAAATACACAATCCCAAGTGAACTAAAAAGAAGAGCTTATTTTGACCATTTTCATTTAAGCTCTGTAGATACGTTTGTAACAAATTATACTGTAGTTTCCTTTGAAAAAGAAGTGCTCCTGGTCCACTGAATAATGTGTGAACATCTGCAGTCAGCAATTCATATGATGTTTCTGATTTGGAACTCAGGGCATAAACTGACGTAACACTCTTCCTGTCAGAGCTCCTGCACTCATTTTTATCCATGGAGGGTTTGGCTCTTTAGGCAGAAATATATGAGGTCAATTTTCTTATTTAATTTCTATGTTGCCATTTGAAAGTGAATGAGAAAGTGATGAATGCCATTAACTTTAAAAAGTTACACATAAAGATGTTCAAATATTAAAATGTATCAAAATATAAAAGGATTTTTTTTTGATCATACTGATCCTGTTGCTCCACTGAATTTTTGATAACCCATTGGCCTTCTATATTGTTCAGTATTTTTTTTAATCTAAAGAGATAAAGACATTAATGCCAGGCTTAACATTTTCTTACTTGTTTTCTTGTTAGTGCTGTAGTAGAGATATGAATAGAAGGATTCTGATGTGTTCTGAAGGTAACTGGAAGGTAATGAAGACTTCTGAAGAATGCAAATCCATATCTAAATTCTTGCACTTTTAAATGCTATTTATATGGCATAATCTCTATTAGTGCTGTACTCATAATAATGTTAAAAAGTCTCATTTTCCTGCCAGGGAGCATGGAATCAGATTTAGCATTTATTTAAGCTACACTTCACTCTTATGACTTGGGGGAAAAAATAGTGTTTATGTTTATGAATACATGTTTTATAATGGATTTGGGGAAGGGGGATCAGATCCTTCAGTTCTTTTCTGAAGATGAATCACATAGAATGCTACCTTTCCCTGCCCAGTAGCTTGTGTAGAAGCACGGTTTGTAGTGGAGAACAAGCAAAGGGATGACAGCTTGTGAAGGGACACAGTGACTCACTGACATCCGCTTTCTTCTCTTACTAGTAAAATGGCTCTTTGTAGATGAGATTAGTGTGGCATCAAGGCTTTCTTTGGGTAATATCAGGACGTACAGCCACTGTAGTATCCTTTTCAAGTACCCATGGGGTAAAGTAGTAATGGCTCTGTCCCTGTATGGCTCTCCACATACTTAACTAGAAGAGAGTGATGTTCACAAAGAAGCCCTTGATAGCAGCGTGTGCAGCTACGCAGATGTGAAGGTGGCACTGGCAGTGAGATGAAAGGGTTGGGCTGCTGTAAAACTGATCTTCATAAGTATCGGCACATCCATTTGGATCTGGAAAGGAGGAACAAGGGATGGTTTCCCTGTAAAGAGTTGCCATAGACTATTTATGTCATTCTCATGCAAGAAATGAAAAAAAATCCAAAGGCATTATGGTATCTTTCTTGAAAAAAATCGCATTAAGAATGGATTGGATGAGAAGATAAGCAAATAAAAACAAGATCTTTGTATTGTAAAAATACAAATGAGCTGGAAGAAAAGCACACATGTCAAGTTCTGTTAAAATTTTTATCTCACTACCTAGTGTTGGAGAAAATACCTCTTAGACCACTACATCAATTTTTTATATTCCTATATTTTAAAATGTGATTTTTTTTTTCCTTTAAGAATGTCTCCTTCACTTTTGACTGAGAAATGTCTTTTAAGGTAACAGTTGTAATTAATATAGGATTTGGCATATACTTTCTCAGGCTGCCATAGGGAAATAGGAGTTCTGTTCTTTTGAACAAAATGATTTTGACCAAGCCATCTGCATCTGGATGTATCTTGGATAAATGGAAGTACAGAACTAATGTTACTTACCCACTTGAATGCTTTATAGAATAATTATGTTGGAGAGGACCTCTTACGGTTTTTTGGTCCAAGCTCTCCTCAAAGCAAGGCTATCTTTAACTTTAGGTAGTTCAAGATAATGCCCATTCAAATATGCAATATCTTTAGTATCAAAAGTTAGGTATTTTCAGGGGCCTAACTAAAAAAATAGAGAATTTGACCAACATCAATCAAAAATGTTCTTACCTAGAATTTCCTTTGTTGCAACTTGCGTACATTGCTTATTGCTTATCATCTTTTGTGCTGGACCTCTGAGAAAAATCTGTCTCCATCCTCTTTGTAATGACTCACTGGGAGCTGAAAACAGCAATTGAATCTCCCCCTCCACCCTTTTTTTTTTAGCTGGTCTGAACAAACCTCCCTTTACACATCATGTTTTCCAGTCCCCTGGGCATGTTGATAGGCATATGTTGTCCTTAGTCCAGTTTCCAGTTTGTCAGTGTTTTCCTTGTCTTGTTTATGTGAAGTCCAAAATGGACACAGTCTCATTTTGAGGAGAAAGATTCGTTTCCCTCGACCAGTTGATTACAGTTTTGCTGATACAGTGTGCATACCTCAGAACTTTGCTATATCAAAATAAGTTTAATGCTTTTCAAAGATAGTAAGGTACTGTGGTACTTTAGTAATGAGGACATGTAATTTTGAAGAAGAGATTTAAATAGGTTTGGATTTGCAGTGGGAGGTGACCTGCAGTACAAAGTCCTTTATCCAGGGAACTGCGTTGTGCTCATCTTTCTACAGGCACATCATCCCACTGTGTTAAGGTGTTCCAGCTGATATCCCATGGCTCCAATCCGGACCATCTGTACCTTTGTGAGAAAAAAATGAGTGCTGCAAACAACCATGCACTGAAAGCTGGAAGATACCACATCTGCATAAGGAGAAGAAATGAGACTTCAGAAACTCCAGCTGCTCCACCTGAGGATGGTAGAGCGTGAAGAGGAACTGTACTGTATTTTTACACGGACTGATAGGAAAGAAGTAGAAAGTGACATTCATTGCCTATACTAAGACCTGGACTCTGTTGAGCGAAGGTAAGCCCATATATAAAATTAAGACTGAACAATAGAGAACTGCTATCATATTTAGAGAAAGATAAATGTATTTTTAAATAAGAAAGTGTTTGTGAGTATACTGATAATACTGATCAGGTACTAAGGGAGTTGCATAATATTTTATTTGGCAGCATTTTCATATCGCCAATATGTATGTTTTACAAGATATATAACCTGCCTCAGATATATAGGAGTTGCTTGTCTATGTTAATGTAGAAGAAATGACAGTATGAAGGAAATGAGCCTGATACCCATAGCAAGTGGATTGTAGTGATGATTCTGACATCAAGCTACAGTAGGTACCATAATTAATGGTATGTATACTCAGTATGTGAGTATACTACAGTATACTCATGATTAATACCAAGAGCGCTCATTATGAACTTGTGAGAAAAAGTAGCCACTTGACCCTTTAGTTAGTCTGTTCTTGAAGGTTGCTGTGTTTGTTCTGCAGCTAGGGAGAAATAACCCCATGTACAAGTACAGCCTGGAGGTTGATGTGCTGGAGAGCAGCTTTGCAGAGAAGGAAGGACCTGGGAGTCCTGGTTGACAACAAGTCAACCATGAGGCAGCAATGTGTCCTTGTGGCCAAGGCCAATGAGATCCTGCCCTACATCAGGAGGAGCGTTGCCAGCAGGTCGAGGGAGGGGATCCTGCCCCTCTGCTCAGCCCTGATGAGACTGCACCTGGAGTACTGGGTGCAGTTCTGGGCTGCCCAGAACAAGAGGGACGTGGTGCTACTGGAGAGAGTCTGGTGTAGAGCAACAAAGATGATTAGAGGACTGGATGAGAAGAGGCTGAGAGAGCTGGGGCTGTTCAGCCTGGAGAAGGCTGAGAGGAGGTCTTACCAGTGTGTACAAATATCTGAAGGGAGGGTACCAAGAGGATGGGACCAAACTCGTTTCAGGGGTGTCCAGCAATAGGACAAGTGGCAGCAGCCACATACTGAGACACAGGAAGATTCCCCTGAACATGAGGAAAAACTTACTGACTGTGAAGGTAACAAAACCCTGGAACATGCTGCACAGAGAGGTTTGGGAGTGTCCTCCTCTGGAGATGCTCAAAACTGGACATGATCCTGTGCCACGTGTTCTAGGTGACCCTGCTTGAGCAGGGGTGTTGGATCTCCAGAGGCGCCTTCCAACCTCAACCATTATTTTATGTGTGATGAAAATTGTAAAAAGAAAGCATGCACAAAAGAAAGCGAGGAATAAATAACAAATCATAGTAATGTTTCTGCTTTACTGAAAGACAGTTTCTTCTTTTCCTCAGAAAATTTGGAAAAAAAATTAAATTCTTTTTTGTTATTATGTTGTTATTATTTTGTTATTATTACTATCTTCCATGTGCAAAAAATGCAATTGTCAGCAGACACCCAGACCCCTTCAGGAAATGTACTGTTATCAGAAAAGCATTCAGTCATGGTTTGGAATATTTACTTAAGGCGTAAAAATATTTTGCAGTTGTCTAGTCTCCAGAATTATAGGTAGAGATTCCACGACCATCGGGTCCTTTGAGCATTAGTGTAAGTACTAGCTTTCCATAACAGGAGTAATACTATTATCTTTATCTGCCTCAAATGTTGACCCATTGCTCTAGCTACCTTAAGAAATTCATATAAAACAGTATAATTACTGAAGTAGTAAATTAGAAAGAATAATTTGATAATCAGGAGGCACAATGAACAGCTGAGCTGGTGAGACCTTTACTTAGTATTTCCCTGTGTGCTTGCCAGTATGTAAGATAGTTTGAACATTGTATCTGCTCAGTGCTGCAATTTTGTTATAAAATTTTAAGCATCCATGAGCAGAGCCTGATTGACTTTTATTGTTCCTGAAAAGCAGAAAGGTGCAGAGCTAGTCCCTGAAATCAAGAGTAATGAAAAGGTAGTATATAAGTTGTTTGTAGAAGAGAATCAGAGATTGCTGGCTGTTCATTGTGTGCACTAGAGTCAGTTCACTAAAGCAGAAAAGTGTGCAGCATCCTAATGTAACAGCTTCCATATGATAAGCCGTTTCCTTAGTAAGAAATATTAGCCTGGAAAAAAGTGCTGGCTGCTGGAACCAAAGCTGCAGAAAAACATCAGCACAGCAAGAAGTCCTGGCTAATTAGGAAGGGGTGACAGTAGTAAAGCTTAATTGGGAAGGAGCAAGAGAAAATAGCTGCGGAACATACTTCGTTAGGTAATAAAGGGTGGTTGAATTTGTACAATTACTTTATCCTTCTTCAAACTTAAGGTTAGAATAGCAAAATCTGGAACTTCTGGTGGTGGTGGTGGCTTTTGTTTTGGGCGAGACAGGCGTCTGCCCTTCTCACAATTGCTTAAACGTAAATTTATATTCTGTAATAGTTTTTCAGGCTATTTTTATTGCCCGTGATATTATTTATTTATTTCTTTGTGTCACTTGCTAATAAGCGATTAGCAATTGGGTATTGAGTTGTTTGTTTTGATTCTGAATGTCACAGACTTGAAATTATGAACTCCGTCTGTAAAGATGCCAGCAGACAATAGGATTTTCTGTGAGAAAGACAAATTCTAAAGAATAGACTGCTTTTAGAAGCATGAGTACTGCAGATATGTGTTTTGCTTTTGATAAAGACATTTTTGTGATGCTTTGACCTGAGAGCTTTGGATTCTAAGGAGTAGGATCTCCAGCCTAATCTTAAAATGTGTTTGGACATAGTCTTCTGTATTGCTAACGTGAATAATATCTTATTGTAGCACTATGAGGCAACACAGAGTAAGGCACGGAAAGCGAACCTGTAATTGTGCTAAGTCAAATTTAGTCTCTGCTTTGAACTTCAGCTTTTGATTTAAAACTAGCTGTGATTATAGGCACTTCACTGCGCTATAATTTGCCAGTGCTCTGTAATTTTGTCCGGTTCCACAGAGGTCATAGTTTGGCACTGTACGGACATGAGTTGAGGATTAGACTGATCCCTCCCTACCTGTCACTTCTTCCTATTCTTTGCCTCTAAAGCAACTGAAGTACTTGATTATGACCTTACTGTCTCCTGCCTGGATGAATGAAATTTGTTCCTCCCTAGTTTATGTCCAGTACACATCACAGCCCTGCATTTACTGCAGGATTTGGCTAATTTGGCTGCTTTGTCCATTTCTTTTCTGTTTTGATTTGTTTTCCCTTGGCCACAGATAGTGAGAAACTCCATGACTTAAAAGTTTGAAACTCAGATTAGACTAACAGTTATAGTGCACGCACACATTTTAACATAATGAAACCAATTTAGTCCGAACCTAAATGTGCTTGCACAACACTCATTTTTGTGTCTTATAACTTGAAAAGGTCTAAATTGTAGCTCACAGAGAGGTCATCTAGCCCATTTCCTCCTCCAGAGTTAGATCAGCTGTTCATAAACTGTTTCTGAAAGGTGTTTAGCCTGTCTCAGAAATCTTTATCATTTAATTACATTATGTGTGGATCACTTTGGAGTTTTTTAATTTCTGGCAACTCATCTGGACGGGTTCTCTTTTACATTTAATTGCTTCTTTTTTATCATTACAGTCAAATTTGAATGTCTCTTTGCAGAGAACAGTCAGTGGAGGACGTATTCCTTGTTTGATTTCTTTAGAAAAGAACCACTGAACATAATTACATAGTTCAAATTTTCTGAAAAAAGAAGAAATTTAATTTCCATATTATGTATTATATTTACATACATATACCTCTGTTAAAGTATAGGAGTTTTTTATTTTGGAATCTCTCTGCAAAACACTGTTAATATAGTATTGCCTGTATTTGAAAATAACTGATGTAATTCTTAGAACTTGGAAAGAAAAACAATTCCATTAACCATTCTTTTCTTTCAGAAGTTGTTTCAGACTTGTTCTTGCTCTCAGTGTTTAAAACGAAGTAACTTGTATTGTTTTGTTGTTATGTTTTATTAGTTTGGCAAAAACAGTTTTAATCCTTTCCTCATTTAAGCACGTTCTTCTGTTTTAGTATTTTATTTTGAATGTGGGGGGAAGGAGAAGAGTCCTTTATGCTGTGCCATCTCTCTCAGCTTTGAAGCACTGCCAAACATCTACTTCAAAGCTGTTTCTAGGCTATGGCTTTGTCACAAAACCATCATGTACAAAGCTTTTACCAACCTACACGACAGGGGCTTTTTCTTTTTTTTTTTTTTTTTAAAATATGCCATTATTAGTGAAGAAGGGCTTACTTTCATGATTGAAGAAATCGTCTCGGTAAATATAATTTGTGCAAAAATTACCTATCCCACCTCAAATAATTATTTCACTTATTTTTAATAGCTGGGGAATATACCTTCAGAAAAGATTGTTGACTGGAAGATGTTCTATCAGTAAATAAAGATTATTACAGTACTGATATCATTATGTCCGGATACAACTTTAACCAGGTACAGTTTTCTGTTTGACTGATCGTGTAAAAAATTCTGTTTCTAAGCATGTAAAAATGTTTGTGAAGAAAAGTCCTAAGTAGTCCTAAGTAGTCCCAAATGTGAAGAATAATCCTAAAAGATTTATGTGGTTCTTCCAAAATCCTAACAAATTTCACTGAGCTTTTTAAAGTGCCATCTAGCTTTTATACTTAGATGTATACATATGTAAAGAAGTGCAAACATGCTGGCTTTTAAAATTTCAAAATAAATTTGATGGATATTTTATTAAGCTTAATACAGAGAAACAAAAGAGGTGTTGCTTGGACTGTGTAACATTCCCTAGTAAAGAAGGCCAACTTAGTTTTGAGCACATACTCCCAACAGTTGAGGTAAACATAAATGTTACCACCTATGGTCTAACGTGACTGGGAAGAGTGCTGAGAAGATATAATACCCTTCTTCGTCTTAAGCTTGAGTGTTTTGTTCAGGGGTCCTTTGGTTATCTTGTAAAAGAATCACGGAACCACAGAAGGGTTGAGGTTGGAAGGGACCTCTAGAGATCATCTAGTCCCACCCCCTGCTCCAGCAGGGACACCCAGAGCACGGGGCACAGGGTGGCAGCCAGGCGAGTCTGGAAGATCTCCAGACAAGGAGCCTGCACAGCCTCTCCGGGCAGCCTGTGCCAGGGCTCTGGCACCCTCACAGGAAAGAAGTTCTGCCTCACATGGAGATGGAACTGCCTGTGTTTCAGCTTGTACCCATTATCCCTTGTCCTGTCACTGGCCACCACTGAGAAGAGTTTGTCCCCATCTTCCCTACATTCAAAGAAGATGCGTTAAATTTGTTATTTCTGTATATAATTTTTGTATTTTGTATTTTTGTATATAATATCTTGAGACTTCATAAATGGACAGAGTCACGATAGAAAATAAAGAAATGATGAAAACTGCACCTTCTAGGGTAATACATTGGCCACAAAAGTCCTGTTCCTGATTATGGTGCTTGAAAGAAACAGTCCTGGTCAGGTCCATGAAGCTGCTTCTCCTGTTGGCTTTGCGTCAATATTCTGGGTTATTCCTGTCATTCTGGGTTTCCCGGATAGGACTGCAGACAGTCCCCGAATGAGCACTGGAAAAGATTCCCACAAAGCCCAGCTCATGCTGTTTGCTGCTGACTGACCTTGGGTGGCTGATCAATTAGATAGGTTATGAGGAAAGCGAATGGATATTTTTCACTTTGCAGTTGCACTTAAGCACGTTCTAATGTGTGTTGCTGAACCTAAATTTAAAGGACAAATGAAATATCTCATAAAATGGAAAAATTGTGCGACCTAAGTACAGTATATTTTCCTTTTTTTTGGTGCTTTAGGGCTATAAAATATTACTGATTTCATTTTAATGAACTTGTAGAACACATTGCACACTAATTCCTGAATTTTGATTTATACATGAAAACGTATGAAGGAACAAATGTAGGAAGCTTTGTGACCAAACAAGCTTAGTACGTGCTCTGCAAGTCTACAAAGCATGGCAAATTCAGTGAAGCTAAATAAATCTCTCAGTGGGACAGTAAATAAAATAATGAGGAATGCTTTCAGTTCTATTAGCAGCTAACAGAAGAATCAAGGACAACTTCAGCCTGTGTGCCCACTGTGGCAGCAGTCAGTAAAACCTGCTGACTGCTGGCTTGACACAAAATCCAGAGGCCTGCATAACAGAAAGCAGGAAAATCTGCGAAGGACCCTAAACAAAGCAGGCGCCAACTATTCCCTTGCAAGAGTGCTGAAGACAGACCAAAGACCAAATTGTAGTCCAGAGGTAAACCTCTCTTCCACCACATACAGCCAGTCAGTATTTCCAAAACTGAGGTCCTTCTATCTGATTTAGAACCTTAGGAATAATTTCTGTGTTTAATATCCATGTATCCAGACTACTGTTAGATTGGAAAACTGCAAATTCCATAAAAATGTTGCTTTTGAATGAAGAGTGGATGCTATGAAATAAGAGCAGTTCTGAATCTCCACTTGAGATAATGGAAATAATGATTAGTGGTAATAACAAATCATTAAAAGTAGGTACTTTTTTTTTTTTTTTTACCTTTTCCATTTTTAACTTATTTGCTGTAACAAGCTTTAGTACTGCATTTATATTTCAAAGCAAGAAGTTCCTTTGAACCAAAGACCTGAACTGGCAGTATTTTCAAGTTCATTTCTGAAAAGATAAATTTGCCAAAAATAGATCTATGCAGATCTTCATTTCAACTCTCTTACTTTTTTAATTAAAAAAAAATCAAAATCTATTTTCACCATTTATAAATTGTATATTCTCAGGAAACTGAATTCAAAGTGCTATTCAGGACATAAACCCTACTGCAGATATGTGAGATGACTTTATTTCTTTTATTCTTATTAGAGAATAACATATTTTGAAATGTAGCAACTTCCTTCAAGACTAAATTTTAGTTCAGCTAGAATAAAATGCTGACTAGAGGGCAAGTCCACCATACGTGCCTGGTGGCTGAGGCTCTTCAAAAGGGCTGTTCACCATTCAGCATTAGGCTGCTCTCACAGTTCCTGGAACAGCGCCCAGAAAAATTGTAAAGTAAATGGGTACAAATTGAAACACAGGCAGTTGCATGTCCATGTGAGGAAGAACTTCTTTCCCGTGAGGGTGCCAGAGCCCTGGCACAGGCTGCCCAGAGAGGCTGTGCAGGCTCCTTCTCTGGAGATCTTCCAGACCCGCCTGGCTGCCACCCTGTGCCCCGTGCTCTGGGTGTCCCTGCTGGAGCAGGGGGTGGGACTAAATCTCTAGAGGTCCCTTTCAACCTCAGCAGAAGACTGACGTATGCTTCTGTGGCCCCAGCTGTTTCCTTTCACTATTTTCCCTCTGTGTGAGACTCTCTGAAACATGCAGTACTTCATATAGGATGCATGACAAACTTTGTGCTGACAGTTAAATTCTTGTTCCCTGAGAGCCACTAATTTAATTAGAAATTTCAATGCTGGAATTAGCACAGGAATAAAATACCCCTTCAGAGAAATTTCAGTGAAGAAGATTAGAGAGCAAGAGGGAGAAAGGAAACCATGTCTGCAGGCCTGTTTCTCTCTGCGGAGTGCCAAAGGAGTGCAGGACGACCAGCAGGGGTGAACGTACCTCACTGTAGGCACTTAAAGTTGGCTGAGATGATCTTCCCTCTGTAATTAGAATATTAACATGTGGCCACCCCAGAGAAATAATTGTTGAATTTCCATTTAAGTGCTTCCAAGATTTCTCGATACCTTGTTTTAAGTGCAAGGAATTTGAGAAATGCTTAAGTTCTATAGGACACCCATTTTACTTTAAGTAATACTTTTTTTAAAATAATATTTATGCTTAATGAGCCCTCTATTTCTTTATTTTAAACAGGGTTCCAACGTTGCGATTTGAATGTCAATATTGTAATTACTAGATTTCTCTGCTATCAAAAATCACTAGACTTTCTTGACAAATACAATGAAATATTTTCAGTGGTCCTTGCACTAACTCTCTTTGAAGTCAGACAGCAAAATGAAAAGGAAAAAAAATGTCTAGCAAATACTGTATTTATATTTTAAGTGTGTTCTTCATCCATGTTGCTCATTTTTTTTCCAACAGCAATGAGATTTACTAATACGATATCTTATAGAAGGTTAGTCTCCCAATCACAAGTGGGCTCGAACTCTACTTTCATACTTGCCTGTCAAAAAATTCACTCAAGAAACTGTCCAGTCCCCATCTAGCTGTAGAACTAAATACCGTATTCCACCGCTCACCATTACTGTTCAGTGCTGAATACTCAGTGTAATAATTTATCTTTAAGTTACAGTATGAAACATAGTTTGTGAATAATACTGCATGATTAGTGTGAACAGATTAAATTATCATGTTTCTTAATTCAGTAGGGCCAAAGTTACCTTTTTAAAAATGAAGAGCATGCCTCTGATACTTCTAATAAATGGATTTTTATCTTTATTTTTTTATTTATTTAAAACAATGTGTGTTTGGAGCAACTCCAGTTAAGTCAAAACTGAGGCATTGTACCAGGGTGAAAAGATGGGACTCAGTATCCCAGTTTTCACATTCCAGTTTCAGATAGGCTGTGTCTGAGGCCACATCTACTCAAACTGACCTCTGAAACAGTGTCATCTTTCCAGCTTATGAAGAAGAAACTTTAACTTGATAGCTAGATGCTGGTTCAGGTTATCAGTTTTTATTTTCTTCATAGGCAATAAATATCTGTAGTAACTCCATTAAAGGCAAAGCAAAGCCAATTTATGCAGCTGAAGCAGCTAAGCCATGCTTCTGTGGGCCTGACCAGATCCTCTGTAATTATCCAGATTAAATTAGATTACCCTAATTAAACCCAGCATTGGTATCAAAGAGTATTGCTTTCAGTTATACGTACGTTTTTGCGAAGTACTTTTTAATATATTTAACATTTTCATAACTAAGCTTTTATTTCCCTAAATATACAAGTAAGATATCATAGCTGAACTATCACAGCCTTAATCCTCCAGCTACAGATGGTCCTAATTTCATGAGGGGAGTGTGTCAGGAACTCTTTCCCCCCACACCAGTGAGCTGCACCCAGCTTGCGCTTCGCTGCTCAGAGAATGGGTGTTTCATTGCAGCTTCTCTAGAGGCCCCGTTCTTTAGGCAAAACCCTTCCAGACTGCAGGTCGGTCCTGCTCATTCCTGTTGCTGTGGTGCCTGCAGCTGGAGGACGTAGCATGCCGGCTCAAGCGAGGCCATGTTTGGGGCCCTGTGTAACCGCCAGCTGCGCCGCAGCGTGGCGGGAAGCTGCCCCCGAGGGCCTCGCCAGCGAGGGGCTGCACTCGGAGCCGAGGGCGCTGCGGCTGCACTGCCGGCAGCGTCGCGCCTGCTTGAAGCTGCGCTGCAGCTGTGCACGTGAGCGGCATGCAGAGCACTAACTTGTGCTCTGCACGCACGCACGCCGAGGCAGCCCGACGCGGGGCGGCCGCCTGCGCAGTCATTCCCTGGTCTTCTGCCACCGCTTTGGAAGAACTTCTGCTGTGCGCGTGTAAGCAGTGTGCGGGTGTGGAAGTGAAGGCACACTGCCCACCGCCCCCACGCAGGGCTGCCTGCTGAAAGGCAGCAGGTGCCCTCCTGCCTTTCCGGAGAGGGGGAGAGACCTTGCCTTTCGGCCATGGCAGGAAAAAAAAAAAAAAAGTAGGAGTCTTTTCCTGATTCTCTGAAATAATCTAGGTGCCGCAAATGAAAAAGTGTTTATCTGTTCTCTGTTGTTATTTTGTTTGTTTGTTTGTTTTTTTTTCCATCATCCAATTAGTGTTGTTCACTGTCCTTTGGCTAAAAATGCTTTCCTTTAACCAATACAGTTTTGTCAAATCATTATAGTTCTGTGAACATGTGGTGATGCCAAACATTTGAGTGTTTCGGTTACTGATATGGGCCAACTCTGCAGGTGGAGGGGCCTGGTGCTGTGCACTCAAATACTTGATCCTTGTGTTTGAGTCCCAGCACACTGATCTCTGTATGAGGACCCTGTTGACTCAAGAAGTTAACATAGAGGATCATTCTCTGTGCCAAGCAAAAAGCAGTTAGTGAACAGAAAGAGATGAGACATTAGTAAACTTGGCAGTTTGGTGTAGGTGAGCATATCTTGTAGGATGCCAATGAGGGGTTGCAGGTAGCCACACATTCAGCAGGCCCTTTTCTGTCCCGCTCCTGAGTTTGTATTGCTGTCAGTAGCGGGCTGCAGAGCTGTGCGGAGCCCTGTGGCCTTCAGTGTTGCCCACTGCCCTCACCTCCAAGGCCTCTGCTGTTACCTGGCCTCCTTTACACTGCATTGTTATACTGTGCTCATAGGTAGTTCATTCTGCTCAGCATAACTATTTGTTACTTGCATCTATATAAAAATTAGGAAAAGTAGACATTGTACCGCACACTTGCACAAAGCCAAGCAGAACTAAAACAAGTTGGGCAGTAGCAAATTGGTCATTCAGTGAAGACTGTTGCAGCTAAAAAAGCTAAACAGCAGCAGCAGACAAGCCAAAACAAGTCCAGACAGAGTGTGACAAGTCCTAAAGCTGCTGTTAGCCTAGGCATGATGCCTGTGCCTTTTTAGTAGCAATTGCAATATTGTATTTACTGGTCTGCAGGGTCAGCCTGGCAGTGTGTCTGAACTAGTAAGGGCAGCGGAGCGTGTCTGCATGGCTTGTCTAGTGAAGCTCACTGGTATTTAGTTAGCCCTGAGTGCTGACAGTATCAATACCTGATGATGTCTGTGTCTCTGTTGTTATGCTTACTTCTGGATACAGGAGTGGTTTATAGAAACTATAGAGCAAGTTTATGATATTGCAGCCTGGGTGTGTAAAAGTAACAAGCTAATGTATGCTAGCCACTAGTATCTGTTAAAGGGTACCAAAATGTTATCATAAATATGGGGAGAGACTCTGTTTTTGCCTAAGCCGGCAAAGTTGGCTGACATCCCTCCCAGGTTCTGCACAAACTAAGGCTTTTCTGCATAGAACCATTTTCTGAGTTGTATTTGGTTAGTGCTTTTATACCAATTCAAAGATTATGTCTTGTCACTGTTAAGAATTGATGATAATGTTGTCATTAGTAATTTCATAGAGAATCTGTGCAGTGCCGAACAGTTATATCACACTGTCCTAGAGGTACTATCCTGATTTACAGGTTTCTCCAGCAGACATTGTACATCAAACGCAGGAGGTTCACCTAGGAAGCCATTGTGAGGGACTAGCTGACAAGCCCCGTGCAAGTTACAGCTCGAGAGCTTTCTATTTTGTTTGGGGAGAATCTGCTTTCCGAAGGAATGAAGACAAATGGGTCCTTGCACTCTCGAAATGGGAAGGACTTCCCTATGCCGAGGTTATATTTAAACATGTAGACAGAGAGAAGTTTTAAGCTGCCTCTGGGCTTGTAATGCTGCTGTGATTCCACGAACAGACTAGCTCCAACAAGGGCCAAAGCATAGAAATATCTTTGAGGTAGTTTGGTAGCGTTGTCTCAGTGGGCTGCACGAAGAAGTACCGTGCATCTTTTCCTAACAAATTCAGGAACACCATAGGTAAGTGACTGCAGGTAGTAGAATATTTGGCACCTGAAGGACACATCTGTTTATGTCTTATGTGTAATAGACATATTCACTAATTAATCGTAACAAATTAAC
Organism: Nothocercus julius; assembly: GCA_013398735.1. Lineage (NCBI taxonomy): Eukaryota > Metazoa > Chordata > Aves > Tinamiformes > Tinamidae > Nothocercus > Nothocercus julius. The sequence continues at coordinate 1,020,590 of VZSV01000110.1, forward strand.
AAATTCATTCTTCTTTCACCAGAGAATTTGAGTGTTTGATTCAGGGAGGAGAATTTTCTTTGGCTGGCAGTCAAGCAATATATTCTGCAAGGCTGAATTGAAATAATGCACATCAAGGGGTAGTGGGTGAGGAAGGGAGAAAGGTGTTACGTGTACTCAAACTGCAGAGAACAGGGAGAAGCAATCTGTGAGATAGGAATGTAGGGATTTTGCAATAGTGAGACACAGTTTGCAAGGAGCTTTATCTTCCTCTGTCTTACATCCCCATGCTGTATTTCCATAGTTGTGAGGCTGAATTGTAACTAGGAACCTGATGTAAAACCTTTTTTATTTTTTTTTTCCCCCAAAGTGTTTCTAAGAAGAACAGCTAGGTTCATATACTGTGGCTGTCTTTCCTACCACTGTAAATTGGACATGGACTTGTGCTAGCAACTAAGAAATCTCTAGGGAAACAAACAGAAGATGTCCCTGGTGAACTTTGATTCAGTTTATATGGAAAAGATTGGTTGGCAGCAGCTGCTAAAAATTGAGTTTAAGCACACTGTGAGAGACAGATATTCTTCCAAAATGTTGTCTTTTGAAGCACAGCCAACACTTATTATTGGAACTGCCATAATTCATGAGATGATCTCAAGCAGTTTCTTTCAAAAGGGAGGGATTTCAGAGAGACATGTGAGAATTCATGTCCTCTCCTTTCCAGCTCACTGGTGAGAACAGCGCTTAGAGTCTCATCCAAAGCCCGTTGCCATCAATAGGACTCTATTATCTTTACTGGACACTGTAACAAGCTTTCAGTCTAATATAATCGGCAAACAAATGAAAAAATCAGTTGTTGAATTAGTGATGCTCTGTGGCTATGGTCGTCTTCAAAATACATAGGAAATACAGTTTATATTTTTCAAGAAACAAACGTTCTGTGTCTTTGGATTTAGAAAATGGCTACCTTATGTCTTGTATAAACAACTACTAGTAGATGCAGGTTAGTGTTAATATAATTCAGAATTTAAAAAAAAAATGTATTACATAAATGAAACTAGGATATTTCCATGTTTATTTTTTTTAGATATGTGAAATCATAAAGTGTTAATCCATTGATGTTTTATTCCAATTTAAGATGGAAAAAGAAGTATGAATATTTCACATTCCAATGGAATAGAATCACAAATTCTTGTACTATTCTGTTGTTAAGGTCTCTGTGAGCTGATTGTATAAGCCAACTCTGTATAAGGGTTGTCAATCACCGCGGTGTGATTGAGCTAAAAGGAGATCCTTTAAGCTGCAAATATCTGGGGGTACAGTACAGTGAAAACAGAATGGGCAAAATGTGAAATTGTTGTTGCCTATCAATAGTGTCAATGCATGGTAGAGCAGAGGGTGTTCATCCTATAGAATGAGAGAAGGAAAACTGGCACGTTCTCTCTTCACCTATAGAGACAGTGAATAGAAGCAGCAGCAGCGACAAGCCTGGAACGTTTCCTCATGTGTCCACTGAGTTTGACCACCTAATCCCCATATAAGTCCAGGATAAAAAAAGTGCAGAACAAGATTGGAACTCGTTCTTAGTAAAGAAGGCAACTTTCTAAGCAGCTTTGTGTGTAATCTGATAAAACAGAGTCCAGAGGTTGCCGGTTAATGTAAAATTCACAGTTATTCTATCTGACTTAACAGTCGGGGAATCTGAGTACGACAGTAAGGAACTGATGTGGAAGTACTCTCCAGGAAGAGTGAAAATCTGTAGATTTACAGTGTTTGTTATTGTTTGGCTTTTGTTCTCCTGTAAAAAGAGGAGAAAAACCCTTGCTGTTTATATCCCCAAATCACTTCTTGAACATTTCTTGTTTTCTCCTGCTTTCTTCTCAGAACATGTGCCTTACATGCCCCCTCTATGGAACTGAGTAGTGCTACTGAAGCTGTTTGTTTTGTTGTTTCTGAAGATGGGTTTTGATTCTCTGTGGTAATCACGTTACTAAGAAAGGGCAAAACCAGATATCCTGCTATTACGGTACTGTTTGAAGAGGTATGCACAGGTTACAAATAACTATGGGAGTCTAAGATGCAAGCATCTTTTTAAACAGTCTAACACCTGATATGATAGATATGTTGTGCCTGCTGATCACCCTAATCCCTAATCAGTTTTGCTTATGCATAAATTCAGATGCTGCATATTTAGCTTGTTTTGTGGGGATGCTTTTCAGCCTGTGTGACTAGTTATTTAGAAATCTATTGTGCGCTGACAGACTGTGAGAGCTGTTAGACATTTGTAAATTCTATATTCAGGAAGTTATTTAAAGGATCATCAAAGCAGAAAGTGTGCTTATGCACTGATTTTCAGAAGAGGACAAACTACTGGAAATAGGAGCAGCCACATCTTGAAACTGTAATTGAACTTTACCTTCGAACCTAAGGAAAGCATAGGGTTCCTCCCTGCAAAATCAGACTGCTTAGAAGTAGGATGGATGTGCAGGTACTGCCTTTTGAGACAGATCAAGCATATTCTATCAAAAATACATATGTGAATATTGAAATCATACAGAACGTTGTCAGAAGTCCTTAAATTTAGGACAGAAAAAGATCAGAAAAAGTTGTTTCAGAAAACGTTTAAATGGATGAGAATCAGAGTGCTGTTTTACTGCTGCCTATACAGCGTAGGAATCAAAATTTTAGTAAGTCTCTGCTCAGACAATGAGCAAAACAGAAAATGTATAGAAGGCCCCTTAAAGAGCTCCCAGGATTTGATCACAACTCCTTTCGTGAAGGAGCAGCAAACAGATCCTGCAGCTGGGGGAAAGGAGGAAGTGAACAGCTGTGAAAAAAAGAGGAACACACAAAAAGGGGGCCTTGAGGACTGTGTGTGATTGGTTCCTCTCTGCTGGCTTTCCAACTCGTACAGGCATCTAAGTACTTTTTGATTTAGTTTAGGCAAGTTTATAACTTTAACTTTGTGTGCCCATGGAATTTGTGTACCCGTGGAAGGAAACCTTTTAGGGGAAAATCTGAAATAGACAAGTTTAGACTGAAAGTTTCTTTTATGCAATGGACTTGAAAGGTTTTGTGAGGTGGAAGGGCACCAAATTGGGGAAAATATATCAAAACCTCTCTGGCTGCTGCTGCACTTCCTCCTGTTTTTCAGATAGGACATAAATAGATCTGCCTAAGGAAGCTGCAAAGAGCCATGGGAGAGAGGGAAGAATCCAGGTATGTTCACACATGCCTCAGGAGTGGGAGCGAGGGTGCCAAAATGCCTTCTGGAGCTTTGTGTCCCTTAGCAGTCCTTAAACTCCACTCTGGGAATGCTGAGTCTCTCAGGCCTGAGCAGCCTCTTTTTCTGCTTTTGGTGATTCCTTCTTTTCTCTACCTCTTTTGTTCTTAACTCTCAAATCACTGCTGTTCCCTCTTATTCCTAATGATGTAGGAACTAACATCACAGCGTCTTAGCAACAGCACAGCAAATTCTTGGTGCCAGATCTTGTAGGAAGGGAAGGTGCTTTTCCTTAAAACCAAATTGAAGCAAAACTCCTGCTCATGCACTCACAGGTGCCTGGATGCATGTGTACAAGTACTCTGTCCAGAAGTCGGGCGTTAAGATACCGGTATCCAGGTACTCTGCCTGTACTTTCTTGATGTAGGGAACAAGGGATGCCAGCTCCCTAGTCCATCTCACATCGCCTGGGTGCTTCTTAGGCTAACCCATACTCTACTTTTGGGTTTACCTTCCTGTGCTGCAGAATCTGGCAAAGATTATGACCTTCTGTCTATATAGGTTGCCCCATAGCTATAATTCATTAGGATTTACTCTGTCCTCTGCCTCATTATTTGAATGCCTTATGTCTCCTACTCAGTTCTCTGTCTTCCTTCAGTCACCTGTTATAGCTTGTTATGTTTAACCTGAACGTGGATTCTTTCTTCTTTTGTCTTTTGCTTCTAACTTGGGTGTTCCTGGGTGCACCAGGTTGCTGATATTCAGCGAGGTGCCATCAACACTTGCCATTCTTAGAGATCTTTTCCAGTTTGCTGCTCTTGATATTTCCACATGCAGGCATTCCCATTTCTTCTCCATTCATACCTGTTTAAACATTTCTCTTGCAATTCTTTATGTAATGCTTCAGGGATTTTTGTTGTTGTTGTAGGATATTGAACATTAAAATCAAATTAGAGGATGACCTTTGGGGTGCTGAAGTTAGTGAAGAGGGTCAACATTGGGGATTATGATAATCGTACATCTAAATACAGCCAGGCTGGCATAACTCAGTTACTATGCTGGGAGAAAATTGGAGAACTAGAAATTAAAAAAAAAAAAAAAAGAAAGAAACTTCCTGTCCTGATGAGACCATCTAACTCTCAAGAACGTATTCTAGTGCAGGTTCTTTCTCTGCTAGCTTCCAATTTTAAATCATAACTGTAGTATTTGAGGAATAAGATAACATCCAACATGAACAGAGATGTCACAATCTATCCCTACTGCAAAAAGTTGATTAATTAAAAAAGCTGAAGTAATATCTTTGATTCTCAAACACAATAGGACTGTTACATGTGAAATAAATGTAAGAAGATACAATTTTGGAACTAGAAAAGGCAATAGTGATTGAAGCCACGTTTGAATACTGAGAGCAATTCTAATCAGCTCATTATAATAAAGGTATTATGGAAATGAAGCAGCAAAGGAAAGGGTAAGAGAGGACTTTCAGAATTGAGACTCAAGGATTTTAGTTATTCAAAAGGTCAGAAAATCAATGTATGATTTTTTTTTAGAAAGAGAGGATTAAGAATCCTTTCCTTAACCAGTTATGCAGTGAAGAGACTTGGGAGTAAAATTGATATGAGATCATTTGAATAGATTCAAATTGAAGAACAAGGGTGGAAAAGCTTAAATCAAGAAATTCAGATTGCTTCAGGAACTCAAAATAAGCTTTTTTTCAGATAGAATGATACAAAAATAGAGCAGTTGGAGACACTATTTTAAACACTGTCTAGCAGTTTGTTATATAGCTTAAAGTATTCATTGATAGCACTTTCTTAAAATAAATAGAAATCAAAGAAAGAAAGAAAGAGAGAGAGAGAAAGGAAAAGAAAGAATAATAAGAAATGTTATTTTTGAAAGTTACAGGCATTCATTACACTCATACTCATTTCATGGGTCTCAGTGGTTTTTGACACTGACCCTCTTGCTGCTCAAAGATAGTTAACCTGGGCAAATACAGTATACGATATAAGTCTTGTTATATTAAACTTCCTAACATTCCATGCCCTAGAGTCTAGTGGTTATTATCTTTTTAAAACATAGAAAGCCTCTTGAACATTAAGGGAAGTCAAAATATTAGCTGACCATATTAAAGGTTTGAGTTGTTTCCTTAGTATTTTTCTTAACAAATATTATGACTCTTGGGGGTTTTACCCAAACCTTTTATGTATTTGGAATTTATAACAATTTGCAATTACAAGCAATTTGCTAGTATGCAACAAATTTGCTAATATGTGATTAGGAAGTATAAATAAATTATTTAAGTGATAATCATCTGTATGTTTCAAACAGGTCATAATGTTTAGACTCTCTCCAATTCCCTTATGTGGTTTTCTCTGTGAGAAAGCTCTGTGAGATTGTCAGAAGTTTGTTCTTCTCATTTTGCATTATTTATGTCTTCATGTGGTGCTCCAGAGTCATTCAGCACCAAGGAATCTGGCAAACCTTCCCTCCTTCAGTTCTTGGGTTCTAAGTGCCAAAATTGCCTCTGAACTTAAAGATCTTAAACTGAGCTATCGGACACCAACATCTACATGTGCAGACAATTCATTCTAACTAGCTGGAAATGATAGGAATGTGGAGGAGAAAACTGTTTCCTTGTCTCCTACCTGTGAAAATGGTCCTTTCTCTGTAGCGTATACACATGTACATACAGAGTGCCTTAAAGAAGCATGAGGTACGCACACTGCCTTCTGCTTCCAGAGTGCTCCCTATTTCTGTGCAGGAATTTCGTGTGAATTCCAAGTTCACTGAGTTGGGGCATCTGGAGCACCTCATGGCAAGGATGTATTTGGGAACCCCATCTATCCTTCCGCCTGACCACAAATACTTGTTTCCCACCAGGTGTGTGTCAGCCATGCTGTCTAGAAGAACATCCCAAATCCTCTCATCCGTTTTCTTGCCATTTTTCTTTTTTCCTTCCAGACAGGGATTGTAGGAAAAAAGACAACTTGTTTGTGGAAAACCAGGATGTTTTGTAGCCCAATCTTGCATAAAGAAATGATCAGTTGAGACTTCTTTGAAAATCAGATTCAAAGAGTATTTTCCCACAGGAGTTGATTACTTCACAGGAAGACTTTTATAAGCCTTTTGGGGTTGTATTTCTACCTACTGTGTTGTTTCAGATTGTTCTTCAGCAGTGCTTCACCGAAAAGCACAAGTATTTCGGAGATTCCTTTCATTTACACTGTTGAAAACCTGCACACCATCCTTTGGGACTGTGTTCAGTATGAGTTGCACATCATGCACCATTAACTAGAGACTAAAGGAGAGGTATCTAGATGTTGTTTTGCTTTTCAGACTCCTGGGTTCTGTAGCTTTTATTTTCCTGGCACTATAAAGGAGGAATTCTAGCTGGAAGCACCTAAATAAAACTAAGCCTTTCTCCGTTACACTTTCAGTGGATTTCTGTGCATCATGCTCATTAAGATCAATTTACATCTGAACTACCTTGGCCTCCAAATGCACAAAAATCTATCTGTGCTTCTTAGGCATAGATGTTCATTTGTTATTTAAAAATGTTTAAATTACATCTTTTAAAAACTGATAAGCTATTATATATGTTATGTACAGATAATACATGGTATTAAATCTCAAATCAAAGTAAATCTCTTTAATATTTAAATTTCTTTCCTGTTTTATGATATTTTATGGAAATCTTGTGGGAACTTTGCTGTTGTGAACTGGTTTTCTATAGCACACGCTGTGATACTGATCAACTGTAAGATAAGGTTTGGATCTCAACAACTGAATCAGCTTTAACCTCCGTTCCTCATAAATAACTTATTCAAGAGATGTTTTCTCGTTGCTTTTAGGAACTTTTTGTTCCTTTACTTCACAATAAAGATTATTAACATAGTCAAAAATATATTTAAGAAGCTTCATTTCATTGTCTGTATTTAACAAAGCAGCCTATCCAAAATACTGGTAAAAATAAAATCATTGATACACCAACTGCTTTTGAAAAGTCAGATATACTGAGAATTAATGCTGTACGGTACAGCCCGTCCTGAAGATTGCTTCTTTTTCTGCAGTAAGGTTTAATCTCCAAAACAAACTTCAGCACAGTATTGGCTTGGTTCTTCAGTAAAGTAATAACTGGGATTTTGGGGAGAGGAAGTCCCATCTTGAGCTTCTAACTAAATTCTCAAATTGTAGATAGCTACCATGGTATTTTGTAACTGTTTGGATTTGTGTATGGATGCACGACCTGTATTACACTAAATATTCCCTATGTGAATCTACCTGAGAAACAGATCAGATTGGAAAGATCTTCTGGAAGTCACCTGGTTCAACCTCCTCCTTAAAAGCAGCAATAACTTCAGAGTGGATCAGGTCACTCAAAGCCTTCTTGTGTGTGATGTTTTCCGATTACACATGTAAATAGAACCCATTGTCAAATATTTTATGTTCACTATTTCTCTGGTGTTTGTTAATTTGCTGGGTGCATGGGACATGTCAGCTGAGCAGCTGAGTGCACCTCTTCCAAAGTCCTGGTATACTGAAGGTCACTGTTGATCACTGTTGGTATCGTAAAATTTAATACTTGTTGTATTTGTAGTGTTTGGTAAGCCATTTGAAATACTAAGTGCCTGCTCCTTGCAATCTATGAAAGTAATCGGTCCCATTAAAGGCCGTAATAGCTAGCACAGTGTGCTCAGAGCAGCTGCTCTGCCCTGACCAGTTCAAAGTCTGAGACATAACCTGCTCTCTGGCACAGTATTCTTCCCATTCAAATCTCAGTGCAGAACTATCTCAATAACTTGTTTGATTTCTTCTCATTTGAGTTATTCAGTATATTTGAATTTCTTTGCCAAAAAATAAACCTCGTAAAATCTTTGAGTTATAATACTCTCCTGAAAAGTCCTGCAAAGCCTGCATGAAGGATGGATAGCTTTCTTCCATTACTTCTATTTTCTTGTTTCTCAGATGTTAAATCTGCTGTAAAATGAGTATTTCAAAACATAAGAATAGAAATTTTCACGCCGACTCTGCAACTTTGCTTTGATGAGCCACAGCCACAAATATAAGTGGCTCAGACCAGCTGCCAAATGATATCTTGAGAAGAAGAAAAAAAAATCAGTCTTCAATGATGAGAAGAAAACAATCAGGCCAAAGGAAGACTGCTTAAATATTTTCAAACTCAGTGAGAAAATAAATGGTAATTCAACAATCCAACACTGTAAAATTCAGTTCATCTATTTATGTGTTTATTTGTTCTTATTTACACTTCTTTTTTTTGCAGTGCTGATTCATAAAAAGGAGTAAATGACCCTCTATCATTGACTAGAAGAATTCACCGAACTAAAAAAAAATTAAGGCTATAATCAAATGTTTGCAGTATCCCATCCTCTGTTTTGTATGCATACAGACATGTATACATTCAGCTGAAAACTTTCGAACAGAAACTGCTTCCTCATGAATCATTTCCTTCCCCGGTGATCTTGCAAAAACTTGTTAGGGCAACTCCGCTTCCGAGCCCTCAGCTCCTGCTGCTGGGTCCCCTCCGGATTCGTTCCAGTTGTCCCAGCAGGATGAGAGAGAATTTCTGAAGGAAAAGAAGAAGTGGTGCTATAGAAAAGGAAAGCTTGAGGTGCTATCCTCAATTGCACTCCTGTTTATGGATAAGAGCTGTTCCCGATGCATCTCAGTGACCTGGTGCTGGTGACAAACATGTCAGGCTGAGTCACGGAGATTGCAGAGCAAGATCTGGGAGGTGGAGGCTGGGATAATCGGAAAACGGCAGGGCAATGGGTGCCTGAGTCCCATTTTCCATTCTGTGTCCAAGACATGTAACAGGGCTTCCAGGAAAAAAAAAAAAAAAAAATCTAACAAGATTTCAGAGCTTACAGTTGGCATCCTTTGCATTAAGGCTTGTACTGAGGCTGAACATAAGGCAGCAGGATAGACAGGTACATAATGTTGTGCAGTCAGGGCTTCTCTTTAAAAAAACAAGGAGAATGTGAAAATCTGCTGTGTAGTGAACCAACAGTAAGACCTTCTATCTCCAGGGCAAACCTTCTAGAAGAATGAGAGGAAATTTTTATTTTGTAGGAACTAAGTTCCTTCACCTAAAATAAACTTGCTGTTGTCTTCATCTGACAGAATTTGTGAAAATAATTGTTGGAGAAGAACAGTGAGTTAATCCACCTGAGAGCACGATTGCCCCACTGGTGGTACCCATTGGCAGGAGTGATCTCTCTGGTGTTTTGCTTTGTGTCCGCAGTGCACTTGGAGCTCCCATTAACAACGGGCCTTTTTACTTGGACTTCACTTAACTGAATTGTTGTCTCTCAGCCAGCCAGCAGTTCAAAGCCCTACCTGAAAAAATGATGCCCATTGATCTCCACAGGCAAACCCGTGTCCTCTCAGAATTATTGCCACCACCTCACCCGGAGAGACCAGCTTTAGCATCGCTTCTCCTGGGGGGCAGAGTTGTAGAACAGGCTTTTCCCTGCTGTTTCTTTTGATACTAAAAGACATGAAACAGCCTATTCAGTTTTGCTGTAAGATCTCATAATAAATATGGTAACTACTAGCTCACTGCACTTCTTTTCACCCAGCTGTATTTTGAGATGTTAGGGGAAAGAACAGCCTGATATCTGGTTTTATTTCTAATTTCTTGAAAGGCAGCTGGTTGAAAAGATATTCAGTGAAGGGATAGTGGAAGTTTGAAAGAAATAATGACCAGCGGTTCCTGATGAAGAAAAAAAAAAAAAAAAAAAGTGATACCAAGCTTATCATGAAAATAAATTTCTATTAACTGTGTAATCAAAAGTGAGGATCAAAACTGAGCCTGCAGCTGGGGTGTAGAAGTGCCTAGATATAAATATGAATCCCAGACTGAAAATCAGTCTGTGCAGGGAGTGACTGTGGGAGGAGGTTGCGTTCAGATCCAGCGTTAAATTGAAGGGCTATCAGCCTGGTTCTTGAGGTTGCTGGGGAAGGGAAAACTCCCACAACAGCGTTCAGAAAGAGTAGGACTACACAGGTGGTGTTCTGACTGACCCACACAGGGGTTTCTTCTCTCCTTTTCTCTCTGAAGTGGAGTTACAGATTAATTACACACAAAAATGTTCTCTGCAGAATCCAAAATACTGCTGAATTTGCAAAGAAATTTGCAATTGCCTTTTAGAGACAGAGCACATTCCTGGAGAAAATGCTGTTTTAATGTAGCATAAAGATACAATTTAATCTCTAAGCAGGTGTGACTGTAAATGAGAAGAAAGTATAGTTACAGTTCCTTCTCATCAGTAACGGTTTTTCTAATTAATTTGCTTAATTGTGAGAATTATATTCTTTTACAGCATCGGAATTAATTCATGTAACTAAAATTGATGATGCTATTTATCTTTTTTATGCAGAAATAATAATTACACATTTTACATTAATGAGAAACATTACATGTCTAGTGGTTAAAATTTTCATTTCTTGAGTTAAATAGGTAAAATGTTAGATGTGGAAATAGGACAGATGGTTAAGTGGATAGAGCATTAAATCAATGGGCCATGGCAGTGATGCAATCCTTAAACAGGTAATATTCTTCAACCTGGTCAGCTATTAGCCTACATATTCCCACTTCTGTTGTGGAGCACAGGCTCAGTGATGTGCTTGTTTCAGCCTGATTCAGTGATGTGCTTGTTAACTGTTCTGCTTCCCTCTATCTGCATTACCTTTAAATAGGTTATATTCAGGAGTATTAAGATTGGAAAATCATATATTTTACTTGAAACTTGGGAAAGAATTAAAATTTACTCATGGACCTTTATTTGGATTGTGTTCTTAAAATTACAAATTGCAGAAATTGCAACAGGTACAAATGAGCATTGTTTTTGTTTTATGCAAAATCTCTGTTTCTTTGCCTTAAGAAGAACAATTATGGACACAATTCTGAATGCACTGTAGTATCTGTTCACTTGATTGTGTTAACAACCAGAGTAACTCTATATTCTTTGTAGGAGTAAAACACACGTGATTTTGTTTTTTTTATGTACATCAGTCTCATGTGATTTTATCCTATAATAACATCGGCAATCTTGTATGACAGTATGGAGAGGAGAGCTAAAATGGTGGAAGTTAGTTAATGGGTATTTATGCAAAATAAGAAATATTGCGGGGAGCAGAATTTGTTGACATATGAACTCTTTTTAAGTAACCAGGCGATATTTTTAAATTAATCTTCCTTAACAGCTAAGTGAAAAGTTGCCCCACTGCAGCCCGTGAATGTTCACTGTGGAGAAATTACTAAAGGCACAGGGGGAATCAAGCCCTGGTCCCCTCCCTGCTATGTCAGATACGTCTGCTGTTCAACATTGTTGCTTTCTGATTTGCCCAGCCCTAATAAAAAGTCCCATGTGCTTCGTAGGCCTGTGAGTCATGGTGCCTCCTGCGTAAGTCATCTTGCTGAATGTCTCTCATGATTTTTATTTTTAACTATAAAAGAAGCCATGGCAGTAAAATGTAATAAATATGTTTTGTGCTTCTTGTTTATTATAATGGCCTAAAAATACTCTTTATATCATAGCAATGCAATAATTTATCATACTATTTTATTAAATTGTAAAAGTAGTCAGATAAAATGCACAAATTATGGTTACAGCTCCAGAGTCCCCCATCATTTTCTTTTCTATATAAAATGCACCAGTCGAATGTGTCTTTACCCTTTTTCCATTGTTCAGTTGGCAGTGCAGTTAGGAAAAGAAAATGTATGTAACTGTCCTGCGGCTGCTCTGAGGTGACTGTAATGTTGGTTTTGGTGGTATCCTCATTTCCAGGCAGGTTATCGCTTGTCAGATGTTTGTCATTCTGTGGTAGCAAAGCAGGGTGACTCATCCAATGTAGAAACTTTCAAATTGTTCCCAAACTGTTTCGCTGAAACTGAAAAGCCGTTTAATTTAATACCTTTAAAATCCCAGTAAGGGACCCAGGTGCTTAGTTACATATGCCATTGCCCTTGGAATGAGAGCTGTATGCCTAACTAAAGGCCACCTACGTAGCAGTGTGACAGGGAGAAACAGAGGCAGATTACGTACATTAAAGCCACTTGAAGCAGACACAGTTTCTACCTGTAGTGTTAATGGAGCAGAGGAAGACAGATTTGACTGAGAGGCAGCAAAACAAGTTGCCAAAGAGGTGCAAGAGGCTGCAAGGCAGGGAGGGGAGGCAGCACTGGCACTTGCACGAGCGCAAAGGCAGCAAAGGCTCCTTTGTTTTCTCCTCTTCTTGCCCTGAAGTAAAATTTTCAATTTCCACTTCTGCTAATGGGAAGAAGAGACAATAAACCACTAATGTTTTTAGTGTGATAATTTTTTTAACTACAAGAGCATAGGCTTGTGTTGAGCTTTCAAAATGTATCTGTTAACTAGATGTTTTAATTTTTTTTTATGTGAATAGAGGTTGTTATGTAGCTTAGCACAGATAAAACATTTGCAGTATTAAAGTCAGCTTATGTGTATGTTGTGTACATATTCTCTTCCCTACCAAACACACCTGTCATATGTGAAATAGCTACCCTATTTATCTGGTTATTAGGTCGTATTTACATATATTTATGTACACATGTGTAAAGAATTGGATAATGAGGAAAGAAAGATATTTTCTCATCATGAATGGCCTGATAGAATGCAAACAAATGCTGCTGCTGCTGAGATTTAGCCATGTAAGATTTCCTGTAAAAGCCTTTAATATCATTTCCTGTATAAAATCATGTGGGTATTACGTTTGCTTGTATTACTACGTGATTTTAGTACTGGAATTGGAATCTTAGGCTTAAATACAGACTTATACTACACTTCGCGCTCCGTGGTCCATCTCCTCCGTAACCTGAGAGACGTTGCAGTGGGGAGACAAGAGCACAGGGAGCTGTATCCCGTGCTTGTAAAATCTGGAGACCACCCTGAAGGTGTCTGGAGCATGGGGCCCTTCTCCACAGTCCTCACTAAGGTGCTCATGAACGAGGAGCAAAGCCAGGCATTGGCAAGGTGCCCCATCCATGTGTCATCTGGGGAGCTTCAGAGAGAAAGTGAGGTCATTGAAATTACCTGTGCCTGCTTGAAAATGGGTGCATACAGGCTGGCAGATCTCTTCAGCTCTGTTAAAGATTTTAGTATGGAAAATAAGGAAGTTCTGCAGTGCTGAAAAGCACAAAGGAGCAGGACTTTGGTCTTAGCAAAAGAATCATCTTTCACTCCCGTCAGCTGAATACTTACTTGTCCTATATCCTTGACCCCAAAACTAAGAACATTTTCTGTATGCTTTTACTCTCTATTTACTATTCTCTGAATGTTGGCTGATAGCAGTCCCATTGTAGAGCCACTGCGTGTCTTACAGCTTGAAATAATCGAAGGGGGAAATTGTTCTGATTTAGCATGTACTCTTGACTCTTAATGAAATCTCTTTTCTTGCCTTTTTAATTTCAAAGCTGTTCATCATTTTTTTTTTGGATGAAAACAATCCAGTGAAGTTTTTGAGCAAAACATACAAAACCGTTTTTCATTAGCTTGTGACTTACAGTATTTACTTAGATTCCTACAATAATTACTAAATGCTGAAACTGTCAGAGACAAATCAAATGCATCATATCTAGTAGAAATATTTTGAAAATGCATTTGCACGCTTTAACATTGAACACAATGAATAACAAACATTGCTAGAAACAAAATTGACATCTAGTTAAGATTAACTGCATTTTTACAGGTGTTTAGTTTGCCAGTACTTTCTCAAACTCTGTTTTGTTTTATACTAACATTTCATACATTTTAAGTAAAGTAAATATATCAGGAAGCAGTTTTTATCATTGCTTATTGCAGCACACTGAAATGATTTAAGCCAGAAGATTTGCATTTTAGATTTGCCTTTCAAACATTCCCAATAATTTGAATGCAATGGATGGAACCAACGCTTGGCATTCATTTCTACTTCCATTCAGTGCCAAAATATGTGCTATATGTTTGGTGATTAAAAAAAAAAAAAAAAAATACAGTCTTTGAGGTAGATGTGGCTTCCCATTTTTGTCCTCTCTGTTTGTCCAAAGAATTTCATTTCCAAAAAATATGGAACCTCTCTTCTTCTCCCCCTGTATTTTCTATCATCAGCCTTTGAAGCTGGCCCAGGATGTAGGTATTTTTACTCTTCTTGGTTTGGATGGCAAACCCAGCTTAGGAGGCTCCTCTTCTTCCACTGGCCGCTTGTCACTGCCCTGACAGTTTAATTAGTATCACACTTGGCAAGACTGTGCTGTACGTTGTATTACCAAAGTAGTTCAACTTAAACATAAATTTAGTCCCCTAAAGGAGGGCTTTTTAAATTCATGTAAGTTTGTTTTATTTTACAGTGTGTTCCCATTAGCAGTTGTACGGGTAGAGATGAAGGTGCAGCTGAGATGTGGAAATAATCAGTTGGATGCAGGAAGCGTCTGCCTGGGTTGGAAGGTGTCTGTCTCCGTGGTGAGTCACAGCACCAGCCCATTCAGGCCATTATCGTGTTACGTGAAGTTTTGTAGAGACTGTGCCAACACAATGCGCAATTTTTGTAGTACTACTATAGTGGATAGTTTTCCTCTAACTTTATTTCTTTATTCAGATTTTTGGCAGGTGTGCTTTTTGGAAGAGAATGGACAATGGTGTCATGAAAAACATGGCACTAAAAGTGGCACGATTTTGTACTTTCCTTGTTTATTTTTTGCTTTTACCTTTCTTTCTGCTTTGGTTATTTATATAATTATTGGCCAAAGTCATGCAGTAACAAGCTCTGAAAAGAGCTATAAATATTTGTGCTTAAAATTGTTTCCAAGACAATATGCTAATCATAGATTTATTAATTGGGAGGAAAGCAGCTGGTTCAGTTTAAACACTAATCGTTGAGAATACAGTGCCGTGACATTTCAGGCCTTCTAAGTATTTTCTGGGGAATTACCATTTAAAACCTAGATTAGTTTCCTATGAGTAAATCCCTCCTCGTTGGCAACTACTCAGTTATAGGGTAGCGCTTTTGATGTGCCTGTGGGCTGACCAGCCATGTGTTACAATACAAGATTTTTCAAGCACAGTGAAAAACAGTAACTACTGAATTGTAACAGAGCTGACTGCTGAGGAAAAAAAGAGTGCCAAAAACTGCCACCACTGTGATTCCAGAGGCATTAAAGTCTAAGGGACAGGAAGGCAGAATTATAAAACACAGGAGAAAAAATAGGAACATTTTTTTTTATTTCTGGTAAAATGATTGTAGTAAATAATACAAATATTTGATTACTTTTATGAACTTTCACTTCGTAAATTAACTGCAACCATATATTTAGAACTTTAGATTTGTAGCCACGGAAGTATTCATTTTTACAGATCAGGTAATAATCGTGTTGCTTGATGATATGTTCACATATTACATGACTTTACATACTAAAACTAACAATCTTGCAGAGGAACTCAACGAAATGCATAATTGTAAACTCAATCAAGCAATTTGAAATAACTGAATAGTTTTATAAGAGACCCAACAAGAAGAAGCTCAGTCTGTTGGAGAAACTGAACAACAATTATATAAATAACCAACTGAACAACTGAGCTCTCTGAATAACCATTAACTGTTAAAGCATTAATCAAAACACCGTTCCAAATCATGCCCACCAAATTAATCCTAAGTGTACTTTGAATACATACATGGGACAAATTGTTGTCTAGAATAAGCAGCTGGATTTTTCCACTAAAGAATGGACCATCTCGTAAGGTGTTTAGACACAGAGAGGTCCTATCAAGAGTAATTCCTTCATAAGAGAATTTCTTTGAAAGAAGAAAATGCTGCCTTTGGAGTTGTTGCGTTGCTGTGTCACTCACTCACTGCTGCTTTAGGTGCTGCTGTAGTATTCCCTGGTGCCACTAAAGGCTCACGATCTTCATGCATCCAGACCACTGCATGTTCCACTAATACAAAGGTCAGCTTTGGAAGGAGGCAGTAAATCCAAACCTCTGAGTAACCCCTCTGGTCAGCTATTGCACACAATATTAGCTTTATGTTATACTTTTCTTACTCACACAGCTGTTCTTAGTAGCCTACCAGTAATGAATCCTTAATCTACTAGTCCCTTTCCCAAACAGTGCAAATTTTCCTTTCCTTCTTAACCTGTGATGTGTGCTCTCTCCATCAAAAAGAGGGGGCAATGAAAATCGATCACCTAAACAACATCCCTTTCACAACTGTAAGACTTTTTCCGCTGCTTCCACTCATTTGGCCCTCTGTGTTGTGAACTACATTTCTGAATACCTCCTCATTTTTAGAAGAGTACGTTTTATTCAGATTCGAGAGAGGGTAGGACTAGGCCCTTAACTTAATGCTCCCTTTCTTTCTTTAAAAAGCAAACAATAAAAAGTTGCAATTTGGGCTTAAATCATCTTCAAATATATAGTCAGGTCTAGGGCTAGATGAAGTGCAAAGGCGCTGCTGCAGCTGGGTCATTGACTTTTTGAGAAGTGCTGCCTTGTGCTTTGCTGTCAGCGTGCTCGCGAGGTGAGAGCACTAAGATTTGGGGATTTCGGTAGCTCAGAAATCAGCAATGGAAATATCCCGAAGCCCTTTTTGATTCTGTCCCTCAGAATGAAAAGATCTGCTATGTACTGTAACTACAGTTACAGTTGATCAGGTTTGTCACTTTTTGTCACTTTTTGTCAGGCCAGATTTTTATTTCTATTCCATCCTAGCAAGTTACGTGGCTTCAAGTAAGGAGAGGAAAAACAGAAAGAAAATAAAAAGTATGATTCTGGAAAATATCTTTGTCATAAAATTATTCTAGTGTTTGATCTTCATAGAAACAGCTTTAAACAACTAAAAACATTCAGCATTAGCGTGAAGTAGCTGTGATTGTTAGAATTATTAAGGAAAATATTGATTACATAGAAAATATGAATTAAATAACATCACAGTTTTGTCCTATGCACTTCATGCCTCCAGAGTATAATATTTCAATACAATGGTCTTTATTACAAGCCAGCTCATTTTGTGGTCCAGTTCAGCAACCATTTTATTATATAGGGTAATTTTATTGGGTAAAGGTCATACACCGTAGTTGGTAAATGTTGTGCACATTCATCATTTTTAGATTCAATAAGGTTTTGAGATGTAAACTTATTAATTAATAGGGGACCAATATTCCTGTCCTTTCTAGTTTGCCAGGACTTACCAAAATATCTAAAACAGTCACAGATACAATGTATTTTTGCAAACTCTGCAGTTGCTTTATCTTAGTTACAACGCTATGGGAGTAACAAAAGTTTTGCTGGCATTCTCTTCAGAAGAAAAGATATTATTATAAAGGAGATGGTCTTCTCTTCACAACACTGCTGATAAGCCTTACTTGAAAGTCTGTGGAAACATCTCCGTAATACTTTTTACCATGAAAGAGATATGACGACATTATGTAGAGGAAAAGACAATCAGAAGATTGAACAGATTTCTGCTGTAATTATTAGATCCGCGGAAGATTTTGTGAGACTGGTGTTAGTTTATGTTAACCTGTTTTTTCCTGTTCATAGGGTTTTTGATTACTTGTTTTTGTTTATTTGTGATTGATTTTTATATTTGGAAGAAGAACTGGTGGTTAGGAGACTTAATTGGGATCCGAGAAGCCCCAGTTTAATTCCGTGCTGTTACATAGAATTGCTGCATGACTCTGAGCAAACACTTAAAATACTTTATGAAAGTATTAAGACAGCAAGTTTCACAAATGCCAAGTTTCTCATTTCATAATGCTTTGTGACCATATACTGTGATTCTGGCTGTTTCATTAGCAGGCAGCTCTTCAATAAGACTGCCTCTTTAAAAGTTTGGGGTTTTTTTAGTGTATTAGTGTATTTAGTGTATTATTAGTGTATTTAGTGTATTACTACAGCTCATCTTGATGTATTAGCTGCTTAAGGGTTCTATCTAATAGCTGCACACAGAAGCTGGGATGATAGTTGTTTGTTCCTCCCAGGGGATGGTCTCTCTTTAGACCTATTCTGCAGCATTTCTTTACTGATGCTCAGTTCCTCTTGCTAGAATCTCCCTGGAGGCAGCAGATTCCCCTCAGTGCCCAGGCAGCCTGGGAAGCCGTTGCCTCAGCTGCTGCGAAGGCCAAAATACCAGCCGAGTTCCACGGGTGATCGAACGACCCACAAACACCCCTTGAGGTTTAATAAATACAGAGGCACCACCTTTATTTTAAGAAGGTTCTCCCTTGTGAATTGTTGTATGTGAGAAGAGTACTTAGGGACAGCAATAACTGATGTATGTACCAATCATTAAGCATATAAGTCATTCCTTAATCTCTTCCCTAAACGTCCGGTGTGAACATTAGGGAGAGCTCCATCCTGGGCGGTGGGGCCACCAGCCCAAGGATTTCAGCCATAGGGTCATCACGGCAGGCAGAGGGGCTGGAGTCCAGCTCCTCCAGCCTCAGGACCTTTGCGGGAGCAAAACAGCTGGTTGGATCGCCCACAGCCCCAGCAGGTTTGGCTCCGTATTTCCACTGTTCTGTTCTTACGATCAGTTCTAGCCTGAATATGGCTAGCATGACATTCGGTTACTGGCAGCCATTTAAAAGTGCTTTTAGTGTGAGTACCCACCCTTGTCCGTAGTCAGTGCCCAGAACTGCCTTTTCTTTGGCATTTGTTTCTTCTGCGGAACAAAATCATCAGCTGCAACCTTGACTGGCTGAGATCATTGTGTTACCTTAGTTTCCTTAGAATGACTTTGCGAGTGGATTCGTGTCCTGTGATACCTGCTAAGAAGACCTGACAAAAGTTGGCACACCCTGGGTAAAATGTCAGAATACATTTAACGTAACAAGCACTATGAATGTTGTTGCCATGGATAAATCAGGAGGAATGTCTCAGTGTAGATCCTCAGTGTACTTAAAGGTTGTCTTGCTATTACGAGTCTGCTGATGAATTCTGTGCTAGTCTAAAGGGATTTAATGTGCTGCTTCCTTCCAGGCTTATTAACTCTTCTTCACTGGCTTTAACTCCATGTTCTGCTGGCATCCGTAATGCAGCTTGCCATGTATGGGAATTTCCTGGGAGAGTATATTCTCTCTGCTTGCTCTGTTAGAAAGCTGAATGGAAATCACAGTGATGGCTTCCCTCTTCCAGCACTTCCTGCGTGTTGGCTGTTACCAAGTCCATGCAGTGACATATTTCCTGTGGAATTTTCCTGACAGCCCAAGTTGGGCACCACACCTCGGCAAGACTTGGCTGCACCTCCCGTAAGCTTGGTCGTATTCTTCCAGGCAGCGAGGGCTTCCTATCCACACTGCTGGGTTTACAGTGCTGCTGGCTTTACAGTGCAGCTGAGGAGAAATGGGCCGTCAATCCAACAGCATGTCTATAAACATGGCAGTTGGGTGGCTGGCAGCTTTTTTATTGCAGAATGTGCATATTGCAGATCTTAGTGCCTGCTGGAGCCACGCTGCAGATGCCCTGCTGGGCTGAGGTGTGTAGCCTCTGCACCTGCTGTTATTCCGGTCAGATTCACTATCAGATTCAGTGTCTTTTGCTCTCTTGTGCAGTGGCTGGGCATTTTTCCTTTTGTGCTTTGTATTTCTTGCCACACTCTTGGCTGGATTATCTGTCCTGCCTCCAAAATCCGTAAGCCTGACCTTAACTTTTTATTAGGGACTTCGAGTACTTATGCTTAGGCAGCAGTGCAGTGCAGACATATTTGAACTCTCTTTAAACTTGCTAGCAATGAAGCTGAATGGAGTAGAGGTTACACAGGCCTCAGCGTTTACCTGGCTTCTCATATAATTTTTTAAGACTGCATTGAGCTTTTTGTTGAGGTGTCCTTACTGCTAGCAGTACCGTTGCCTCCTCATTTAAAGGAACTTTACCATGTCTGCTGTTTTGATCCTGGACAGTTCAATTGCACTTGTTTTCTTGGAGGGAGTTTGCTTGTTGGAGCTAACTGCTCTGTTGGAGCTGTTGCGCTGAACCTTTACCCCTGTCAGTGATACTGTGACCCTGTCTCTGCTGAAGGAATCTGTGCTACCTCAAAAGTCCTGCATGGATGTCAGCAGTAACTACAATCTCTTGCATTCCTGACTTCTTAGTTTCAAGAGAAAAACAGCATCTCATTTTGTGGAGGATTAAAGCACTTGTTAAACAACTTGGCCAGCTGTAAATATGTTTTCCAGCGTTGTTTCTGGCATCAGCCTCACTTACTATTCATTGCTTCTTCAGTAAGACAAAAAACTTTATCTTCATTAACACATCTCTGCCTTCTGTGTGTGTGACTCTGTGTGCAGACTCGGCTCTTGCTGCCATTGGCAATGTTTTCTTGTCGTACTGAAAACCAGTTTTACTCTGGTTTGTGTTCTTCTGTTCTCTAGCCTGAGTTTCCAGGTTCTGCTTAGTTTGGTTGTTAATTACTTTTTCTTTTTTCGGTTGGTCTCATTATTCACAGCTGTCAACACCATCTTTTGTGCATTGCATGCTAGGCAATAATGAAACCAACTTTTTCTTCTTTCTTTTATCTAGACAGCACTGTATGTTCATTCAGTCTCAGTCTCTAGGACTCTGCTCTTCCATGCAGCTTGCATGCCATTAGCTAATGATGACAGGAAAGAGAGGAAATGACTCTAAAAACATAAGGGCTGTAGATTCAGGATACAAGGAAACTTTCCCCCTCTGGCCAGCTGGTACCAACGCTTCAGGAAATGGGAGTAACAGGCTGCCTTGCACTGTATGGACATCACTGAAATACTGAAATCCATGAAGAAAGCCCTCAGTGTGGGACCTAAGAATTTGCTTCCTTATAAACTGGTTTGCAGGTTAAGATTGAGTTAGGAAAAATGGAGGATTTCATAGGTTTTGAGCTCAGAATATCTATGTTTCTGGCTATTAGAAGCTGCCACTTTCCAAGCTAGCTTTCCTGATAAAATCAGAAAGAGAAATATTAAGCAGAAGTTTAGGAGGAGAGAGAGAGAGATACAAATGAAATTAAAGTCTCAGGCAGTTTAGGCCTTAATTCATGACTAAGCCTCTGTGTCCACATTTGTCTTTTATTCCACTTTATTCCATCTTATCTTTCCACTAACTGGAGAATTAATCTACTGAAGCACAGAGGCAAGGTCTCTCTAGCACTCCACTTACTTACACAATATTTAATTACAGAAAGAGAGAAAGAAAATCATTTCCAACAAAAAACAGATATTGCAACTGGAAGACAGCCAACATGTCTGGTCTTGCAGATTCCCAAAAGAGAAGTGGTTGATGTGTTCTGTCCCTCATTCTCCCTCATTTTATTGTTTTCTTGTCATCACTTTGGATTCTTTCAGTTTCACTACAGAAATGGATTCTGTAAATCTGTCCAAACACTTATTTTTGACAACTCTAAAAAGAGGTGAATGTACACCATTTAAATTTTAATAAACAGGAACTCGATGCAATATACCTAACATTCATGCAGAGTCTTCTTCCTATTGAATTCTCTTGACATTGAATTTATATTTAACCAATTTTTTTTCCTCTAAGGAATGTGCATAACATTAACTTCAAGAGAAATTTGTTATCTGCATCTGCAGGAGGTCCTGTTGTGCAGCCTATTGCAGTGCACTCTTCTTTCCACCAGGTTTTTCTGGTGACACCCGCAGCATTTGGCACAACAGGGAACAGGGAGAAGAAGAGACAAAATCTGCAGTTTGATTGTCTTCCCTTTTGTGGAGATCAGCATGGTCTTTTAAACAACATTTATGTGGAACCCTTCTGTTTTCATTTCATTTTATTTCATAACCTTTTTGGATAAATCAGTTCACAAGGAATGAAAGAATAGACCCTTAAAATTTTGTTCATGTTTAGAATCCAGTTTTATGTTAACCTCTTTTTTTAGGCTCTGGAAGTGTTTATTTCATTTCTAATTTGCAGCTCCAGTTGGAAATGCAGAAACACCATAAAACAGGTTTGGACAGATTTGATAGATTTCATTTCCAGACTTAGAGCTTCACTACACTCTGACTGTAAACGTGCCACTCACTCTCCCAGATTACTTTCGTCCTGTTTATATATAGAAGGGGAGGACAATTTCCATCCTACAACTCTTTAGGGATTTGATTTTTTGTTCCTCTAGCTTTGACTTTCCCGTGCTCCCTTTATTTTGCATTGTCATGTTGTTTGACATTTCTCTTTGATTACTGCTCCGCCAACCCAGCACTGGTTGTTCCAGCACCATTTGACTATGTTTCCTTCAAATCCCTGCTCCGAGCTTTGCACTCAGCGTCTTCTAAGGAGGTGCCTCGAGAAGAGAAGCTCCCTTAGTAGATGTTATTAACTGCTGCATGAAAGGGATTGCGGCATTTTATTTTATAAGTTTTATACACTACAAAATAATGTAATGCTAGGATGCCATTGAGAATACCAGAATTATCAGGATTTTTAATTAAAGCTGAAAATATTGAATATAGAGTAAAATATTTAATGCTTTCAATTAATAAAAATATGTTTCTAATTCCTGCTTTACTGCATTGTATAAGAATCCAAACTAAGTATTTTTCTCTGTTTTGAATTCTTCAGAAGACTGTCAAGAGTGTTGTCATAATCAATATACTTCTATTGAACATGCCATTTTCAATGAAACAGTGTTTTTCTGATAGAATATGTTTCACTAAAATATGTTTAAACTTCCTTTAATTGTGCCCAGATTGAAAAGCTTAATAAAATTAGTTGATATGTAGCATTAAAGTAGTCAAGGGACTCAGGAGAATGTCATATAATCTTGAATGTACGTTGTATCAAGCTGGATCTTTCTTAGTTATAATTTAATTGAAATAGTGGACTGAACATATTGAAAATCTTTTGGCCTTATATCTTTGAGGTTGGAATAGATTCTGTTAATGCTCCTGCTGGAAGTGCTGGGGGAAACATGAGCAAGCTGAAGCCTACCTCCTCTTGCCTATGCAAGCCTGGGTTGTATATAAAGCAAATGTTACATTTTATACACTGGTGTGCACATGTGCTTTTCTACCATGAGATACTCTGGTGGGCTTCCTTCCATGTTCCTTCCAGTATTGCTTTCCATTTTCCCTCAGTTAAGCACTATCTCTATAATCCTTACTACTCTGGGGATCACATAAGCGCTGGATACCGTTCTGTTTAGAAATTGGCACCTAATCAAATTGTGCCTTATTGCACTTGGAGATTCTAGAGAAATTGCTTTTTAATCTGACCTAGGCTGCTTTGAAGAATTTGTAAAAAGTGATGAAGCATCATTTTGTACATATGAAGTCTTTAAACAACTGTTTTGGCAAATGCACAAGAAGCCCTAGGTGGAAAAAGATGAACGACACCATGCCAGAGTTGTATTGGACCACTATTGGTGGTCTTCTGGGCTGCACAAAGCTCATGCAGAATACTAGATAGTTTTGCAAAACGTATGAGAACCAGAAAGTGGCCTGTGAGAATATGAGAGACATTAAGAGTATGTCCTGAACTGTTCTAGCCAGGAGTACATATTCTGAATTGTTTGCCTAGATTATTGTACAAGAATTTGGGGGGGGGGGAACTAACTATAAACACAGGTGGATTGATAATTTCTATTAGGAAAATTTAGACAACAGCCAGGTTACACTTACCTCATGCAAACGTAGCTGAGATTTCCCACAGTGTGACCTTAGCATCCGACTGTTGTACTTAACTCCCGCAAAGTTTCTGCCTGCAGAAGTAATTAGGTTGCCAGTAGCACAGCTGAGGGAGTGGTAATATGGCATTATTTTCCCTTGCTCTAAAGGATTGTTGGCTCTAGCATCTTTTACAAGGCATTTTTTGTTGTTACTTAATTCATGCCTTTGTTCTTGGCTTAACAATCTCAGTTACATGTTTAAAATGTAGCCACTGCCATCCACTAGCACTATGTGTCCCTCCTTTACCCTGTCCTGTCCTTTTGGTCAAGGTTAAATGCTACCAAGCATGTTCAATATTGTGCTTACAACTTAAGCAGTCACCCTGCATCCTCTCCCTTATCTCCCCTTCTTGCTGCATGCGGAGTTCCCAACCATTAGGAAAGGGAGGGAGAGAAAAGGGGAAAAGGAATGGAGTTATATTTTTGAATACAAATCTATTCATTGTCACCTGAATATTGTGTAGGTATATTACAAGGGGCACACTGCAGTTTCATAATGTGGAGAATTAATATATGAAGTCAGTGGAAGTTTGGATTTTTACAGCCTCGTCAATAAAACAGCATCATGGCCTTTTTTGCTGTAAAATCTTTGCAAGGCTTTTTAAATCAACACATTCTGGAAAGGTTTTTTATGTCAATATTAATCACAGAAAGGTTTTAATATCAACATATCTTTTTGTAGGCTTTTAAAAACTGAAAATCTTTTATCAATGTGATTGCTAAATTTACTATGAGATGAACCAAATAGAATTAGCCAGCATGTCAGAAAGGGCAATTCCAAAACAGAAAAAAAAGGCACCACTCTAAATGCCTGAAAACTGACCCAGTCTGCAAAAAAAGAGGATTTTATAAACAGCCCTTCCACTGCTCGTTGGCTTATTTCCTCTTTGGTTCCCAAATAGGCAGGAATTTGCCCTTCCGCTGAAACACATTCACTAAGGAAGCGCCAGTGCCTCAGCAACATATATATCCTTTATGATTCCCCCATGTTTTTGCAGAAATGACATTTTTTCTTTTTTTTTTCTTTTTTTTTTTAATTGTAGAATGTTTATTTTGCTTATTTTTTGGATAAAAGGTATCTACAAAAGCACAACCTATCACAAGCTTGTCCTCAGTAGTGTCCCTGTTTCCTCATCTCCCCCTCCTCAAATCCCGGTACACCTCTCATGCTGTGGAATGATATTTAGTGTATTCCCTCCAGTTTTTCCAGTAGCAAAATTAACACAACAGCAAAGCAAAACAGCATGACATCTGCAAAGAGCAATTATTGTTTGTTGCTTCTCGTGCTTTCTAGAGTCTCAGAATATGAAATGCTTCTGTTTTCAGAGGCTTCTCCTTTAAAGACTGTTCAATAGCTGGGGGACCAGAGAGTAGATGTGGTGCCAGGTCGGGAAGTAAAGGTGAGGTTGCTTGAAGTACATCATAAAAATATCTCAGAAGTAGATAACAGAAACGGAGAAGCAATAAGAATGGATGGGGAGGCCATGAAGGTTGCAGATTTGTGATGACTGGGCAGAACATAATTCATAGATAAAAAAACTGACAAATTTTGTTGTTGGAGATGCATTTCAAAGATGGTTTTCACCTTCTACCCCTCAGGCATCCTAACATCCTTCCGCAAGTACAGTGTCTGCAAGGTTTGACAACCTCAGGGCTAAAGATATGTAACAAATATCTCTGCAGGATCAAAGGTCATCCTTAGAGTGGTTATTCGAGGCTCAGTGCGAGTAAGAGCTCCTGTGGGAGCCCAGCTCCTCTGAACTCACACCCAGGGTTGCTGTGACACCCCAGAGAGAAGAGGTTGCTCAGTGCAGCTGTGGTCCTCTCGCTCTAACCTCTCAAGCTGAATTTGAACAGTGCCTTTCAGGAAGGGTAAGGGAGCATTTTCTTCACTGATAAATTATGGAGTTGTTTATCAAATGTATAGTAGGCCTTCACTTAGCCAGTGAGGATACCTGAGCTAAACTTAAAAAGCAGTAGTTGATTTATGGATATCAAAAGGCAAAGAAGATAGATTCCTGACCATGCCGTTTGGTCATGATCAGTTTAAAGAATATAGTGTCCTTTAAAAGCTAATTGAATAGCAAATGTTAACTGCAAGTAGAAGAGTATGTAAAATCCTTAATTCTGCTCTTGATCTTTTTTTTTTTTTTTAAGACTCCCGAGACATATAGTGTCCAACGTGTCTTCTCTGTGAGGGCCATTATGTCCCTGTAACCAAATTACTTCTTAATTTTTATCTATTTTTATTTTGTAATAAGACACATGTACTGTGTTTTCCAATTCTGTAAAACATTCCTTGCCATAAAGTGTTTCAAACTTTTATCTACTGTTACGTTTTCTCAAATGCAGTTGTAAAAGTGAGCTACAGAAGCTTGGCCAGAACTGCTGCTACCAATACTGCATAGACACAAAATGCCACGTTAGCCTGTTGGGTGCCTTCTTATGTCCAATTGCATCTGTCTGCAATAGACTTTCACATTTCACAGGGATGTCTGTCATCTTCTTTGTTTGTATTAAGTGTATCAAATTGTACTAGTTTGACATATAGATCGGACACATCCCCTTCTTTTACTTCATTTTTTTCCACAAACTTTCGTGTCTTTTGCACATTTCATTAGTGATGGTTTTATACTTACTCCGTTACTCATATTTACTGAAATATATGTATTTACTGAAATTTACTCCCATAAGTATATTTACTGAAATATATATATAGTACCAGACTGAATGCTGATCTTTGTAGAGCCTTACTAGAAATACATGAGATCGATGGAGATGGAGGTTGATGGCTAATTAAAAGTAACTTATTGAGGTCTGTCATTTAGCCAGTTCCTGATCTACTTAACATGTACTTGAATTATGTTGTATAGTGCTAACGTTAAAGCATAGTATTACTAGCATCATATGACTTAAGAAGTGCATTGCCTCTGCACGCGTCATACGTATAAACTTCTGAAAAAACGGAAAATGTCTTTTTCAAAATGTTCTTCTCAATATCTCCTCCATAATTTGCAATATTTTAAAATTACATATCTATTTTAAAATGATGGCATATAATTTAGTGTGCTGTTTCCAAGGACATGTATTTTATTACTTATATTTTTAGGAAATTTTTACATTAATATCATTTTCCTTCTATATATACTGCAGTAATACTGTTTACAGAAGAAATACAGGACAGAGTTGAATGCATCATGAAAAGACAGGTTTATTCAATGAAAAATTAAGATTAAAATATTTTAAAATAACAGCTGAGATTCGATACCCTGCTCAGCACTTTTATAACAACACACCAGAGAAAGATTTTTATACAACTGTGCAACTGCTGCTTTTCCTACAAAACCCAGGAGGAGCTGGACAAATTTTTGAGCAGTGTTTAGTGGCCTGTTAGGTATTAGCTGAACGCTTAAATCTGTGTCCTCTCTTTCCCAGCTCTGGGCAGCATGGGCAGCCTGCGCCCCAAGGGGACGCGCACGAGGCTCTGCCTGGCGCCCTGCGAGCTGCCGCCCGCGGCTCCTCCTGCGGCTCCCCGGGCACAGGTGCGGAATTCCGTCCCGATCGGGCACCTAGCTCGCAGCTCGGGTAGATGAGGACTCGGTCAAGTGGGCTTTAGGCATTTTATTGTCATTTCTGTTAAGCAAATGGTAAAAATGCAAGTTACAAAAAGCTGGTAGGACATTTGTATCTACGCTGATGTTAAAGATCACCCACTGTAGGTGCTTGGCAGGCCCTCCCAGTTACCATTTTGTCTGAGCACCTTTGTGCAGCTTAATGAGTAGTTTGCATACCTGCTTTGCAGCAGGAGTTGTGCTTCTCATGGTTTGGGGCCTCACGCACAGTATGGATGAATTCCAGTCTTATCAGAAGTTCTTGCAAGGTCAAGACTAAAAGAAACTACTGTGCTTCATTTTTTGCTCAAGGCTCTTAGCCGTTTCCAGTAAACAGTCTGATTTTGAAGTGTAGTGTCATTAAATTCCCCCCTCTCCCTCCCTTTAGAGTTGTTAGATTGTCCTGTCGTTATGTAACTGTGTGCGTTACGAAAGTTAAATTGCAAGCCATACGCTTTTTCATTGATGATGCCAGCAGAAAGAGTGGGTCTTCTGGGTGTTTCCCTTGGGTCTGAGACGAGCACCAGCACAGTGACAAGGCCGAGAGGCAGCGGCTGGGAGGAATGGTGGGAGCTGCCGAGGTTTGGTGGTGGAACTAAAGGAGTGTTTTCCAGAAGTTTTCCAGTAGCGGGGGGAGCTCTGTAAACCTTCTTGCAGGGAAGCTTTGCTAGTTCGCTGTGCACAGCACTCTGAGAGTTCATACAGTGCAAGGGCATCTGACACCATATATAAACTGTGATTTGGATTGAAAATAGCTTCTTCTTTTCTTCTGCAGAATTCAGCATTTCTGCACTTTTTCTTGGTAGCTACCACTGGAGTCCTTTGCTGAGTGAGATTTTGAGAGCTTTTCCCTGCATGAGCAGCACATGGAAGTGGGGGAGAAGAACGTGCAGGCTGGAAGGCACAGGCTGAGGGAACGTAAGAGTCATCTGGTTACCTGCAGTTACCAGGTGTCCTGCAGAGATTTGGGAAGGCTATGCAGTCCCAGCTTTCAATCAGTAGCTCTTACTGTGAACTTACCAGGTCTCTCCAGCCTCCTCCTGGCCAATCCATATGGAATGATCTGTCTGGTATTCTACCCTGACCTCTACCCCTCGCTTTGTGTCCTGAGTAGGCTCTGGGAATCCACCCCTCCCCAAATAGTAAGATAATCCTCTAGGATGACTTGGAGTGGTGATAGAGGAACGTTTGACAATGCATGAATTAAGGCTAAATCCTGGTTAAGATGGTAGTCTCAGGCCTCCTGACACTTCCAAAAATTCAGTGCAATTCCTTGCCCAAAGGATTTTTGTCTTTTTTTTTTTTTTTATAGTCCTTATCTCTAGTGTTCTTCAGAAGGAGTGAAAAAAGATGGGACACAGTTATGCCCGATTTCTTGGTGGAGGTTGTCTTACTTACAAATAAATAAATAGATAAATGAGTTGTTTGCCCATGACCCTTGTGACCCACTGTTTAAGTTGGCAGACATGAATATTTCAAGCTTCACATAGATTTAATCTTGGGTCCTGGGAAACAGCATAAAAACTGCACAGTTAACACTGTGTTTGGAAAGCAAAATAGCATTTCTGTGGCACGCCTAGCAGTTGTTGAGTAGCTGCAGGATCTCTGGCTTTACCTACAGTTTGATCTAAGAGATTGCACAGAAAAGGAATGCAGGGAGCTGAAGTGCCTGGAGGTGCTGTAGAGTAAACTAGCTGGTAAGCTGGTGTGGGAAAAGGAATTAGGAGCCAACACTTTACACAGGGAAAAGTCCTTTTCCTTTTTGAAAGATGCCTAAAATGTCTGATAGTTTTTTTTTTTCTTTGCTGCAATTGTCAAATATAAAAAAGTAAACCTATTCTATTCTGTATTATTATTAGTCTTTTGTCATGATGAATACTGGCTGTTTCATTGTACGTTTCCATTTATTGGTATATATGTATTGTCTCTTGTCTTATGCTTAAGAACAGCTCTAGCATGGAGATTGTTTTGAACTGTAGTTTGGCTTTTAAATGGGGCTTCTATCCACAACTGTTAAAACACTGATAGTTCTAATAATTTTAAGGAAAGGCAAGCTCCTGAAATCTGGCCTTTGCTACTCTGTTCACTCTGGCATATTCCATATTTCCAAATATGTTTTGTCTTTTGGGATCCCTTCTCTCTGTCTTACAGAAATAATTGCAGCAAACAAATTAACCCATCTCAAATTAAATTCAGAAGCCCACCTCATGATAATTTGTCACCATCCCTTTTTATATTTCTCAGCTATTCATTATCTTTTTAAAAAATAGTAACATTCAGTTTAGAAAATAAGTATTTTGAATATGTATGTTATGGCATATATAAAAGAAAAACACTCAGGTAGAAGTTCAGTACATTTTTCCAAGCTTGAAATTCCAGAGCATGGATGATGAACTGAGCAGTGACGATGAATTAAAACAGCTTATTTTCTTTTTTGCACACACGTGCACACATATACATACACAAAAGGATGGGAAGGGTAAGGCACCAAACATGGGTATGTTGCCTTTCTCCTTCATTATGCAGGAATCGCTACATCATTGTGGAACAAAGAGTCTGTGTTAATCTGAAGGAGTAAGGAATCTGTTAAGACAGTTGGCATGGTCCTTGTCAGCAAAATTGTTCTTCTTTTGACAGCATAATTGGTATTCTTTTAATATTTTTGCTATATTATGGTCATAATGCCTTACTTAGTTGACATATCCTTTAACGATTTGAGGCTCCATCGTGTAGTTTTTGTTTCTGTAATTTCTATTGAAGGTCAGACTTTTTAAGTCTTTTTCTGTCCCATGTATGTCTGAGTGTGACTACTGCAATTTCTCTAGCTTCTCCAATCCCTCTTCTTTCCACGAATCTGATATATGACAAGCCTTTAAATTATTTTGTAATTACACCCTGAAAAGTCTTTTTCCCAAGTGTACAAGTACTAGGAGATATTTATTAAGTGCAAACTTCTAGGTGAAAAATAGCTTACGAAGATTACTACTTCTCTCTCATAGTAGATGAAGTTGCACCATAAAAACGTAGCCTCCAAATTTAGAAAGTCTGGGCTCTGGTGGGGTGAGGGATGCACCATTGGCAGTGACTTATTTTTTCCTCAGTTTATTTCTTTGTTTCATGTAGCAGGAAAAGAACAATAAAAGTGAATGCAGTACATAAAATGTTCAAGTCAGAAAAGTAAGTGATAGTAAGTGATACACGTTCAGACCTAACTCCCAGCATTAATGCCTTCAAGAGATACCCACTATAGCATCTTGTTTACTTGTTCAAAATGGTATAATTACAAATGCTCCCTGAGGTTCATTGAGGTGTTTTTTTGTTTTTTTTTTAAGACTAATTCCTTCTAGTAACACATGAAAACCCTTGTAGATGTACTTGTTTTTGGATTGGGAATGCCTTTCTGGTAGCTGCATACTTGTGGCTCCAAAATGAAAACCATCACAGCAAATGAATTCTACTTCCTCATCAGGAGGCAGAGTATTATGTGTACCCAAAGCTAATGTTTTTGACATTTCGGTATTCATTGTTAAGCACCTGAATATATAGGTTAGTTCAATAAATAGAGAAGCTAATACCTTTATGGAAGACTTAGTGCCCATTTGCAGAGATTTTTCTCCGTTAGTGGTTCTTACAACCATATCTGACAGAAGTAATTTAACAAAAACAAACCCGTGGATTTTTGAGGACACCATATGAGTCCTAGGAAGATGCAGGCAGACTGTGTTGTTAAATGTTAATGTGAGCCTGACCGGGTATCATTTATGTCAAGGTGTCCATAAGCCTGGAGAATGGGTGCCATTAGCCATTATTTTGGTTCTTCCCTATTTTCCACCTTAAAGCAGGCCACTAGAAGAGAAAAATCATACACTTTATTTTCCAGCTGAATTATCCACAGAGTGACACTACCAACTACCTACTACACGACCTACTACACAACTAGATATGTTGGATTTAACCTCACAGTGTTAAGGCATAACTTGACAGTTGCTCTCTGAACTGATTCCTGTGTACATGTAGGGTTCTGAAGGGTCAAAAGAAGCTTTCTAAATTAATCAGGTTAAAAGCTGTTAATGCTCAAAATCTGGTCTTGGGGCCAAGAGGAAATACTCTTTATTTATAAAGCCAATAATTTGTTACTAATATAACTGAAATCTTAATAATCTAATGCAAGACTTAGTAGTCCAGATATAATTATTGCAGAAAAATAATGCTTCCATGGAGAATTCTTTTAATAATAAGAATTCAGTTAAAACTGCTATAAATGTACTCACTCATTTCTGTTCCTTTTCTGGGTGTTGTGCTCACCTGGTCGCAGCCCCTCTGGGGCCTACGCTGCCTTCGTTCTGGTGATGGTGGGGGCATTTTGCAGGGAGTTTCCAGCGACTGGAGCCCTTCACAGGGAGGAGTCTATGCTCATGTTTCCCTCTTCCTCTTTTGCTATAGACAATAATTAGTTTACAGTATTGCCAGCCGGTGAAGCATGCTATAAAGTGCATTCATCTCGTTTTTATTTATCTGCAACGACGCCTGTCTTATTATGTTTTAAAATCGAAAATTAATGTGTAGGTATGTTTTATCCTACTTTGAAGATATTCATGAGTTGTTTTTAAACTATATTAGATTTGCTCTGAATCATCTGTGATTTACTTAATTCCATGCTGAAAGACAAAGTGATATATAGTATTTTTTAATATTTTTTCAATTTATGACTTTGGTAGCTGTACTAGTCTGTTTTCCATTCTGATGTAGTCTATGGAAATACATTGAAATAGCACATTTGTGGAAATTTATGCTACATTTATTGGGCTCTTGTACCTCATATTAATGCTAGCTATTAGAGATTACATTTATTATTCTTTGACTGTCATCTGCTGAGAAAAACTGATTCCAGTATCAGATCACATCAAAGAAAAAGTAGAAAGTATGTTATTTAAGGCATTATTTCTGTAGAGAAACGCTGGAGCACAAGGGTCAAGGAGAGGGAAGATGGCTTCGCTCTGGACGAGAGGCAGCACAAGGCAGGCAGGGCAGTGGCCTCGCTGCTTGGGAACGGTCCCATGTCCCAATGGAAAGAAGGGAACCCCCAGCCAGGCATGACGGGGAAGAGGGGCTGTGTGCAGGGTGGAGAAGGACAAAATGGCAGCGTGCCTGGGTGCCACAGTACTATAAGGGTGGTGGGTGCTGGGTCCTCTTCGGGCCTCGTGCCCTCTTGCAGGGCCTGTGCTTGCGGTGGCCCGGGGCTGGGTAGGAATGCCGGCTCCGGGCCACACTGAGAGGCCACAGTCATGGCGCCCCTGAGGCGCCTGGGCAGTGCGGAGAGGGATGTGGGGCCTGGCGGAGCCGCTGCAAGGGCTCGGGTGCGCTCGCCGCCTTGCTGCTCCTTCCCGGGCCCCTCTGGCGGCTGGGCGAGCTCTGAGAGCTGCCCCGCCGCGTCTCCGAGGGCCTGATTTGGGCCAGCGAGAGGTTTAAAAGCTCTGGACAGATCCTTTTATGCTACATGCGTTTTGCAAAGACCTCGTGGGTGCAGCTGAGCACTTCATCAAACAATTTGGGAATGTGCTTAATGTTTAGATCCTGTTGAATTCTGTGCAATCTCTTACGTGCTTAAGGAATTATAGCTAAACATGTGCTGAACTACTGCCATGAAACAAGATATAGCAATTGTGTAGGAACAGTTTCTACCTGAAACACTAAAGCTTTAAATTAGATTACTTTTAGCCTATTTCCAAGTTTCATGTGAAAGGAGTAGCATGTTCTAACATTTAAATGTGATGTATTTCTTGTGTGCTATTTGCGGGGGGCGGGGAAGTTGCATGTTTATTTGGGAGAAAAAAGAATGCATCTTTTTTTTTTGCTATTGATATTTCTTCCTCCTCTGGTTGTGATACAGCAACCACTACATATTTTTAATATATCCCTTATCTGGTTTGCTGAATGGGACAAAATCCATTTCCAGTTATTAAGGCTGCACATACATTTTCTAGTCTTGGAATCAGGCAGTAGGATATAACAGGATTTGTATCTCAGGTGAGACACAAAACCAGATCCAGTCTTCTGCACTGATGCGTGGTCTAAGAATTAATGTTTCATAGTTTCAAGAAAACATGTGCCAATTTAGTCACGTGCATCACTGCAGTTCTCTGTAGCCAATAAACTTGTTCAGATTGCTCAATAATCTCAATGTGCTCGCTAATAACACTCCTAATTTGAGGTGCTGAGATCTAAAATTTAAAGGAGCTTTCAGCATCAAGTGGAGTTCCAGTTGGAAAATGCATTTTATTTCATCATCTCTGTTACACAGAATGTTACACAGAAAGTTAATATATAGAAGAAAGCAGGGGGAAATATTACCAGTAGAATTATTTTTACAACATGGTTTATCTGGCTGTGTTTGTCCTGCTTACTATTTTTTTTTTTTTGTCTTTCTTTCCTCTTTGCATTTCAGCCATGTTATGGTGTTGCTCTTCATTTACACTGGCTAATCAGAAGATTTTTGCAGTTCTGACTACCCGAACTTCTGACTACTACAGCAGGCAGGATACTCACCATATCTCTGCTAAAACGCCTGTTCCACGAGCTTAATCACACTATTTAATTGCTAGGCTTAATTTGGAAATAATTGTTCACAGCAATTAAGTAAATGCCCCAATTTCATTAACCGACTTCCTAATTAGAAAGTACAACATAAAAGTGCTAATGTTTCTTCATTAGCCTTGAATTACTGTTTCTAATACTACTTTTTTACTATCTGTACAATTTCATTCTGCAGATGACTATCAGCATCATAATTGGTACTAGATGACAAATTTCCTGGTGTAATGCGTTGACATCCCAGTCAAGTGTGGACTGATTTAATAACAAGGACATATAACTTTATTTTTAGTGGAAAGGGTAGCCTGAAATTTAAAGAAATCTGAATTTCTAAGTTTCTAAGCAAGTATGTAGAAATCCATTGCTTTGAATAATAGAAAAAAAAAATCCACAGTTTTTCCAAAATTTAGTGTCATCTCTTAATATAGGATAGCCAAGTGCTATTTAAGAAACTAGAATGAGAAGTAAAAAGGTAGCAAATTTGACTTTGGTGCTAGCACAATTGCTCAAAAGCTTAAGAATTGTATGCGAAAGGATCACAGTAAAATGCTTAAGAAAATTATCATAATGAAAACAAAAATGTGCTTTAAATATAAGAATGTTCTGTATGATTCCTTCTACTGTTTTTGCAGAAGGTGCTAAATAGCAGCTTATAGTTTGTCTTGCCGTACCTCACTTGAAGCTCTTCTTTTCTGAGTATAGGAGTTTCAGTATTCCACAGCTTTGTCATGGCAGGAAGTAGATAAAGAACAAGGTTACACATAAAAGCAGTAAAGGGAAAATTAAAAAGGTTATAGCAGTACATAAAACCAAAAGAATAAAGTTGTCTTTGCTCGTTTCCAAGTTAGCTTCAAGCTTTTTCTCAGTTTCCTCTAATTTTTCTCATGCTCTGTGTCTTACTTACATTCTAAGAATGACAAATAGGTTGTCAAGAAAAATATGCTAATACCTTTCTTGTGAAAAATCAGGTGGCTGTCTTATGTGCTTATCATCAGTAGATACACTGTCAACTTTTATATTACTATATATTTTAATATTAGTACAATATGTATATTGCTACTCTTTTGGGTTTTGATTGTAATATCTTGTCTGATTCATATATGCATATGTATGTAGGAACAGTATAAGCTCATAAATAGGCAAAAAGGAATTTTGCTGTCCATCCAAAGATACTAAAGCCTGATTATATAGGTAGGTGAACTATGAACCATCATGGAGAAAAACTTTAAAATGCTTGTATAGAAATACAAGAAATAAACTATGTGTGGTCATCTCATCAGTCAAGAGAAGATGGAGAAAATTTTCAGTATTGAACAGCAGAACTATACTCTTCTACAGGTTGAAAAATGCTGTAACAAGGAATAAATGCCACAAATGGCAACTTGGCAGGTTCACGTGGCCATTAGGAAAATTATTTTCATTAGCAGGGTAGGGCAAGTTACCTAGGAATGTGTTTTCAAGGCTCTTCCAGAGAAATTACCAGATTTAATGTTGGTGATAGCCCTATCGTGAGGAGGAAGCTGGACTACATGACCTGTCAACCAGCATTTATAGATTCAGTGATTCTGGAACGTACACAATATTCCAGGAGTGAATCTGTTAGCGCTGCATGCATATACAGTATTATCTCTACCCACTGACTTGTTATTCTTGTTCTGTGTACTCAAGAATTATGCTCATAGTTGGCAAAATATCACAATAAGGGGTCATGTTTTTATCCAGCAGGACTCTCATGTTCTTTACAATCTTAATGCACTTCAGCAAGCAGATTTAAATTTTAAACCTACATTTTTGTTCCTCTCTAAATGATCTTGCATTTAACTTAAAACATAATATTGCCCAAATAAATTGTTTACTGAAACATAGATTGCCCTTTCCATCAGTTCACTTGGCTCTAACAATTTTTGTGCAAATGGTAAAATCTGATTTTAATGACATTAATTAGTTTTCTCAAGCACAGATAAAATTTTTAGTAATGTTGGGTTGAGAACTACCCTGAAAGGCCTCAGTAAACTGGATAATGAGTCTCCATTTACAATAAGTTTTTGAGAGCTATCAGTTAAACAGGTTTTCACTTGCTCTTTGCAGTTATTTCAGTACTGTTTTTTTCAGGAGTCTTACAATTAAATATTACAGATTTCTGTTTATTTTTTTAACATAGTTACCTTCCTCTTTGGTTTTATGTCTCCACATGCTGATCATTAACGATAGGTTGTGTGACATTCATAGCTCTACCTCAGAGCACAGATCAATCCCTAAATGCAAGATCCTGGAAACACTGTTTATCTTCACTCCACAAAGAGCCGTGTCCTTTTTTTTTTTTTTTTTTTGGATATGTACAAGTTTATGGAACTTTCTTAGGAGCCAGAAAGAAGTTGTGGCACTGAGGTGGGAATATGTGAATTTTCAGCTGTATGATAGGGGAGTGGGGAAAAGGAGGTCTTGAATGGAGAGCGGATTTCTGCAGAACTCCAATCCACAGATGCCTTTTATCAAAGAAGCCTCACCATAGCTTTCTTTTTCTCCAGAAAGATTTATTTTTGTTCCGTATAGCCAGCAATTTTGCTAATAGTCTTCAATTCTTTGTAATTGCAGTATCCTATAACAATTTTGCCTAGTTTTGAGCCTTAGCACCAGTGCCAGAGCAATGATGTATTCATCTTTTAGAAATGCTAACACAAATAGCTCCTTGTGTGTACATGCATGTATTCATATACATGCTCAGAAAGGCTCACCCCAGTTCAATAAAGCAGTAAAGTCCATCTTCATTTCTTTGCTGATTTTCACAGCTCAGTGAAAAACTTCAGTGTGGACTCTTTCACTCTGTCTCTCGTTCCACTGCATTTAGCCAGAATAAAAGAAATCATCAGAAGAAAATAGGTACCACTTTGCACTTTGAATGATTCCCTGTTTATACAGGAGATAATTTTATACAATAACTTTTCACAACCATAGTTTTGACAGATGTGGTGGTAGCTTCCAAAAATACCAGACTAACTTGGTTTGAATTAGCCCTTAGGATTCCTCTTTATGGCTTCTTCTGCAGTTGAGCCTTCCTCTATTGCACATCAGGTCTATGTTCATCTGCTACATCATCTGTGCCTGTCATCACCTTCCTTCAGATGCTTCACATTCAGTGTTGTTCAGCAGCTGGAACTTCAGCGATTTCTTTTTCAGGTTCACTTGTTTTTTATCAGGTGACTTAAGGCTTGTGCTGCAAAGAAAGACCAAAAGCTCTGCTGTTGTATGGAAGTTAAGTAATGGGCGTTGCAGACAGCTTCATTTGCCCCTGGTTTTGAATTTCTGAAAGCCATATAATCACTTAGAAAGGTGTCAAAAATGATCTTATCAAGAAAGGAGAAAAAAACACTCCATTTTTGTAATTGTTTTTTCTAGTTGTACTATTGTAACTGCAGATATAATCAATGCAAAACAGCAGGCATATCACCTTTATGACAAGAAGAATTATCTAGAGTGATGTGAAGATGAGAGACATTCTTAGGTTCATACAGAGGAACATGAAGCATTCTGCAAAAAGGAACATATTTTGAAGTTCATTAGGATACTGTCTCTTCTTCATAATATTTTAAGACTGTCTGAATTAGGATTGACCAAATTTGTCTGGAACTTGGTAGTGAGTCTGACAGTTTCTTCCTTCACTTGGTGATTTCATGCAGTTCTCTTGCCTGAATATTCACCAGTTCACCAGATCATACAACTTTTTTTTTTCTTCTTTTTGCCTGAGTTTTTTTTTGCCATTTTAGTGCCCATAAAAGGCTTAATCAATTATAAAGCTGTAAAGTTTGTGCAGCATGTCTTCTAACAAGTAAAATAAACTCACTATTTGCACTGCTGCTGCTATGTTACAGCTCACCCTTTCTTCATCAGATGGTGCTAGCTGTGAAGCTGGTCTACTGCTATGGACATAAATCCTACAATATTTTCAAATGTGCACTGTGCACATTGACTTTGGGTGGAATTGCAGTCAAAAAATATGCCTGAAATGAAAGCTCCTCATTCCTAAAATGTATAGATCTGCATTTTTTTCAGGCATTTAATCTCATCAACCCTCTGGAAAAAAAAAAAAAAAAAATCTCTGCTTCTGATTCCTCCAGCTATACACCTGGATAGTCTACTTTCTTCACTAGGTTCTCCCGTAGTTGTACATGAGTATCTGTTTGTTACAGAGCGAGTGTGTGGAGGGGTGAGTGATGCAACACACTTCACTCATATGAGAGAAATAGTAATATGTTTTACTGATATGGACAGTGGTTTTAACAAGATTCAAAGCTTAGGAAGTTTTAGAAAGTTATAGCATGCGATATGCACTTACCATGGATCTGTCTCAGGTAAGGGATCTCTCAGGCCCAAGGAAGTCCCTGCTCAAGGGGAGACCCTGGCGTGCAGCCCTCTGCCTTGCAAGGAGGGCTCAGCGGGTCAGGGGCTGCCCCTTTATTTATGGGGTGATTAACTTACACTCATTTTCACGCACCACTCGACTTCTGGCTTGTGCAGGCCCAGCTCACCCTTGTCTGTCGTGCTCTTTGCTTCCCATCTCCCCCAGTCCATCAGATGGCCCCCAGCAGGATGCAGCCTCCAGGGCTCTTATTGCTGGGGATCGTCCGGCTGGTGAAGCCGTCGGGGAGCAGCCACGGTGAGCAGGTGAGGCCGCTGGTGGTTAAAGCTGGAACAGGGCGATGTGTGAAAGGTCAGGTGGGGCTGAGCGAGGAGCACATCCGCCACACAGGGTTTTTTGGGGTTCTTCAGAACATTCACAGTTTCTCTCTATGAATGCATATTGACTGTAGATAAATAAATAAATAAATAAGGCATTTGTACATGGACAGCATGTGTCTGGCTTTGGCTGCCTGGAAGACCGTACCTTGTTGCACAGATACTCTTGGGCAGAATGTTTTTTCTTTGTTTATTTGTTTGTTTGTTTGTTTGTTTTAGAAAACTAATTTATTGGCTTCTTGGCATAAGGTAATGCCCAGTTGGGAAATCAAATCCAGAACTGTCTTCAGCTGGAACGGGTGAGATCCTGTAAACTGCTGTCCTGCTCAGTTCTTTTAATCCACCTGTCTGATCTGTAGCCCTGCGTGAACACTCCAGCACATACATAATTCATTGCTATTGATTATCGTGACTACATAAAAAGCATCTCTTAGTTCCTTAACTGCAATCAAAGGACTGTTTTGCATGATCCTTTTCTTCATTTGCAGGGACAGTTTGTTTGGCCCATATTTCCTTTATCTTACCTATCTGATCACTTCTCCAGGAGGAACTGCCTAGGAATCTCCAGGTTGCTCCGTTCAGGGTGTTAATCAACACATTAAGCATACAAATTGGACTAGGCACAGCAGGAATTGCTGAGATGGATCTCTAGAACTGTCCAAACTTCCCACCTGGAGAGCTCCTGTTACAGTCAGTCAAATTGTGACCTAATTGTGAAAATGCTTGCAGTGAACTCCAATTTCGTATATTCAGGTCAGTCCATAGGTTCAGAGGAGGTCCTCTGTTCAGTTCTGCTGGTCACCAGCTGGGCCTCCCTGGAATTAGTGATTTATCTGCACTGGGTGTGCACACAAGCACAGCTCTGATACCCTGCTACACCTCCTAGAGCTACAGAACAAACTTGAGTTTTCATGCTTATGATTTAATAACTTAAGTCGCACAGATCTTGCCACAAGCCATAAATTCCAGTGAAGCTGATTGCAGTTAGGTCTTAAGTGAAATTAAGATGATACGATGAATTATATTCCAAATCCATTCGTAATCCATTCTTAGATTACATATTTGTGAAGAGGACCAGAAAGTAAAAGAGGTTTTTTTGACTCTGCTGTATGGGAAGCTAAAAGCAGTGTCCTGCAGATCTTCTGAATGTTCTTACCAAAGGTAGCCAGAAAAAATAGTGAGGAGGGATGGGTGTAGCATCATTTCTAGCTCATATTTGGTCCACCCAGTTTAAGAAGGAGTTGTGCCATTGGTTGCTGAGCGGGACACACTGCACCAGTGAGTTGCTAGTGGGCTGTTTATGAATTATATCTGGTTTATGAGTTGCAATGGACAGTTTCTACCTTGTATACTTGTTCTCAGCTTGTTTATTTCTTAAAAAAAAAAAAAAAAAAAAAAAAAAAAGGATAAACCCTGCCAGGAAGAGAGGAGAGGCTGTCTTTTTCCTGCACGCACTTGAGCATGCACAGAAGAAGAAAGCTTTCTGTTTGTCAGTTGTCAGAGATAGAAAAAAAAAAGGAAGATAATAGGAAACCAAGAAGTTGCAGAGAGGAGCAGGGGACAGACACATTTTCAGGGCTGTGATGGAAAGAGAAAGGTGCTGTGTACCAGTGGGAGCTGTGCAAGGGTTTGTTGCAGACCAGAAAGCCATTATCTTGACTCAAACCAATCCCGGAAGCAAAAAATGAGGGCAGGGAAGATGGGAGGAGGAGCAGTCCTCCCCTTTCCTACCCACTTCCATTTCAGTTTTGCCTGTTGATGTTTATGGTCTGTCTTACAGTGATTTTTAATAAATCTTTGTAATTCATAGGCTTATACAGCCCCTTCTTTTTGCCCTTAAAAATCCTTCTAGTCCTCTGGATGAGGTCTGGACAGAGGCATTCAAGGTTCTGGCAAGCTAGAACCCAACAACAAGAAGGGTATCTTGTGCTTGTTTCTGTTGATATTGAAACCAGTGTGCACTTTTCTTTGCCTGTCATGGTTACTTATTAGCTAAAAGTTTTGTTCCTATGTCAAAACATTGCTCTATTAGGCTTGAGCAGAATGAGTAATATTTTTATTGTTGTTGTTGTTAATTCTGTACAACTGTTGTTAATTAATACTCTGCAATATTCTGCAATTAATGCTCTGCAATACTGTCTGCAAGAATCAGCTTGGGAAGATACCATTCATTGCTTACATGAGAAAGAAAGATTGTTTTTGTCCTTTGCTTCTGGTGAAACACTGTCTGCTCAACAACATCTTGTTTTGATAGCTTTTTGTAGTTACTAATTTGCATTAATAAAAATGTAGAACATGGAGGGTTATTCAACTTGTGTTCTCTTCCAGGCTAGGCTAAGAAAATTTTCATATGCTAAGAAAGTTTTCTGTGTTACGTTTCTTATTCTACGCTCTGTTTCTTAAGAGCAAAGCAGCGTTGCACAATTTACTCTTGTCGTGTCCCTGAGCTTAACAGCCATCAAGGTCGGGCCATTTTGGGGGGTTCTAGAGTGTTGTTACTCTTTCGTCTCTGCTGTTTTTCATAACCGGCAAAGCGTGTATTACAGAAGTCTATCAGCCTCCTGCAGAGTTCAGTTTTATCCATGTATTTGTTAAAACCTTTATGTTCTGGAAAAAAAAATAATTATTATTAGCCACAAATATTTATTTTTTCTGTCTCCTCACCTATACATTTTCCTCTATTCATTATTTCCCCATCCCAAAACTTTCAAAATATGGGTCTTACTGTGGCTCTGGAGTCAGCCTGTGGTGGCAGCTAAGATTCAGTGTGGATGGACACCATGATTCAAACCCTTTGAGTGACCCCTGCAGAATTAAAACCACATCTTCATCTTCCCTTTAGGCGGGTTGTAGTGTTGTTTTCTCTTGTCATCTCTTACGTCTGAGCCCTGAGTCTTTCTTACTTGATGAACGTTAGGTGTGCAGCCAGCAGGTTGCAGAATCAGGCCTCCTGTATCTGAGGAGGCACTCACACGAGGAGTTTGAATTGTTTTGCTCTCTGTGTTTGTTGACAATTCAGTCAAGGTGAACAACATTACAAGATAAAGAAGGGGAAATAATAAAAATAAGCCAGATGTTGCTTCTGTGTTGAATGGGAAACGTTGAGTGTAATGTTTTCTTCAGTTCCTGAATAAAAAAGAAAGAAAAAGAACCTTTCTTAGAAAAAGAAGCGAGTAGAATACTACATGCTATTTAAACATACGTTCATATGAAATGGATCAGAATGTAATAATCTTTTCCTACGTCTCTTCTTATTTGCATGAAATTTCAATTTGGATGTCAGGAAGATATTTTACGATCACCATTTGTTACGGGACATGTCATTTGTCATCTGTGTTACACAAAGTTATTTTGGTAGGTTTTTTTTCCTCCCTGAAATCCAATATTGTTAAATGAGAAATTTTCAGGGGAGGAGGAACATATTAATCTTTTGGCAAGTGACAGAGTTGTTCATTTTAAAGTTTGCTTTGGAAAAGGAATGAAAACCAAATTAAAAATAATCTGTATCTTCCAAGAAAAATTAGTGAAAAGCCATTGAACATGAAAATGTTTTCTCTAGCAGAATAGACTTTCTAAGCTGACATGTTTTAAATCAATCATATTATGATATGTGAGTTTTCCAGCCAGTGGTCTGCACAGTTTCCTTGCTTGCCTACATGAGTATATTTATTTTGCACATATTTTGGCACTGCGTTCACATTGCTTTTATGTTTAGTATAGAAAGGATTAATTGTACATTTATAGAACTTTGTTTTTTTTCCCCCAATGAAATGCTTGTGAGGGACACGGGCCCTCAGCCTTATGAACAAATTATCCTTGGTGCTTGTTCCTTTTTCCCCTAGAATCACAGAACTTTGGGAGTTCTGAAGAGAGCTGGCTTCACCAGTAAAGACCGAGGTGAAGAAAGCATTCAGTATGTCTGCCTTTTCTATGTCCTTTTCTCACTAGGGCTACTGCCTCATTGAGCCACAAACCCACATTTTCCCTAGTCTTCATTTCACTGTTAATATACCTGTAGAAATATTAAGTGCCTTTCGTGTTCCTTGACAGAGTCCACTCCGTATTTGCATGATCAGTTTGTATTCCTCCTGGATGACCTCATCTTGCTTCCACCTCTCGGACACTTCCTTTTTATACTTGGGTTCAGCCTTGATCGTGGTGTTCATCCACATCCTTTCATTGACTTCCTGCCTTTGTTTGGCTTTCTGCATATTGGGTGGATTCTTCTTGAGCCTCGAGGAGGTGACCCATGAAAATCAGCCTTTCTTGGATCCCCCTTCTCTTCAGGAGCATCTCCCGTTGAATTCTTCCAAGCGGATGCCTGTGCAAGTTGAAATCTGCTCTCCTGAAGTCAAGGGTTTTGGTTCTGCTCTTTGCTTTGTTCCCTCCTCTCAGGATCCTAAATTCCACAGTTCCCTGGTCACTGCAGCCAACCCCGCTCCTGATCTCAACTTCCCTGGCCTTGCAGTAAGTATGAGGTCTGCCAGAGTACCTTTCTCTAACTGCTCCTCAAGCACCTTTGTTGGGAAGTTATCATGGAATCTTTATGGTTCGAAAAGACCATGTCCCTAAGCGCCTCCTCTGTGTGTTTCTTGAACAGTGCCAGGGATGGTGACTCCAGGACATGGTTTATGGGACACAGTTTATGTGTCTGGGGAGCAAGAATTTCCCGCCCAATGTCTGCTGGAGGTATCTGCAAGGCATCTGTGCCCTGCAGAAAGCTTGTGGATTGTTATGTTCTGCTCTGTTGCCCTTCTGGCAGATACTGGGGCAACCCAACTAACTGAGTGTCAGAATTATATGAGACACAGTCTGACAAAATTTTGAATTATGTTTTTTTTTTCTTGCAATGCACTAGGGGAAGCACAATGGGAGCCAGACAGCTATACGGCTTTTCAGTTACGTATTTCATCATCAACTTAGTGAGCATAAGTGCCACTTTGAAAGTATGATTATGTAACGTGAGGAAGAAGTGCTCGGTGCCACTAAATGTTTGTAGTTACTGAGCAGTTCATGAAGATATATTTACCATGTAATTCCCAGATGGCTTCAGCTTTGAGCGTTGCTATTGTGCTATAAGACAGTTAGTATAACTGTTCTGGGAGAAGTTCTAGGAACTGGTCTGCCAGTATCAGTAGCAGGAGGTATGAGGAAGTTCTTCTGGGATCATCTTTGTTTAGGTCCAGTGTTGCTGTGGTGGGAAGACTATGCTGTAAACTTAAGTTATTTAGCAATTCCTGCATTGGGTCAGGAATGACAGTCAGTTTACTTGAGAATTTATCTGAAGGTGCATCATCATCAAGTCAACATAAAAATTTCTATTGCTCCCAGCTTTTACTCTACAGAATCGTCACAGTATGACTTGACATCTATATGATATGATGAGAATATCACCACGTGCAAAAAGTAGCATTGGGCAGATGAAGATCAAGATTTGCTGTGCTTGACATTCTTTGCTTTGCTTACATAGGCTTCTCAACTGTATGGAAGTAAGGAAACCTAATTCCTATTTTTCACTCTTTGCTTTGGTGCTCTTTATAGCAGTAGTGTTCTGTAGGAGCAAGGACATGCAGTGAACTTGCATTTCATTTATTTGTTCCTTTGTTTTTAACTGAAAACATTAATGATGTTGGCACTCTTCTTCTTCTGGGAGATCATCAGACCCTCTGCTGCCTTTGCTAATTAAATATTTTCCTGAGCAGCAAGCTTTGCTGCAAAAAAAAAATTAATATCACTGACTTATTCCAGCGTAGAAGTGATAGAAAGCATATGCTAGTGGAAGATGGAAGGTGTGGTAGCATTTTCCTGTACCACGCCACATATGGGCAATTCCTATGCTGGATTATGGCTGAAAACTGTGTTCGGATCACTGCCTTCAAGAGAGAAGAGTTGGGGAGAAATATGTGACCTCTCTGCAGTTTTCCATGCGGAACTTCAGGATAGGTAACTGGATGTCGCTCCCAAAGTGCTGCTTGCTACTTTCAAGCTAAGGTCTGCTGTTCATATTTTTATTTTACATTGCTCAAGACAAAATGCTAGTATCACAGTACTCACAGGCTCTCTTGTTGGGGTTTTAGTTACATATCTTGCTGAACTTGCAAGGTATGGTATT
Organism: Nothocercus julius; assembly: GCA_013398735.1. Taxonomy (NCBI): domain Eukaryota; kingdom Metazoa; phylum Chordata; class Aves; order Tinamiformes; family Tinamidae; genus Nothocercus; species Nothocercus julius. The sequence goes on from VZSV01000110.1 coordinate 1,065,510, forward strand.
TTGCATGAAGGAGGTTTCATGTTGTGTAACTTTAAGTTTCTTTTACTTTTAAATGAAGTAAAAATGCAAGTGTGAAGGTGAAAAATAACCCTACAAGGTATTATATTTTTAAAACAGAATTTGATGACAGATAGGCTTATATGTATATATATATATTTTTTTTTTTTGAACTTGGCTTACATATTAAAGTTTTGTCTTACTTTTGTAAATATTTACTGTGGCTCTCTGCCTGGTTGCCCTTCTAATGTGTAGACTGCAAGGCTAATTTAGAAAGACTTGGTTCGTTTTGGCAGTTTGAGGAGAGACTTTTAGAAACAGTTACACTCACAGATCACTGTCCAGGTATGTGGGAGGAGCAACGTTGTCTGTTCTCGCTACGATGTTGTGCCAGTGCTAGTGTGCTCTGATATCCAGAGATAGTTGTACATGAGTTGTCATCAGTGACTTTCCTTCCGTGGAAAAGCTGAGTTGCCAAGTTTGGTTTTAGAGTCTTTTTTTTTTTTTTTTCCCCAAGCATATCAAATCATATCAAGATTCTGTTCGATCGTAAACTGTAGGTCATATCATACCCCCACCTTTCTTTTCAGACCAAAGAAAGCCCTCCCTGCCTGTCTACCCTCACTTTAAACTCTCCAAACGTAACCTCTTCTGTCTACTCTGCTTCCCCTTCTGACTCGCCAGGTGTTGGAAGGCTGCTGATGCTTCTGCTGGTCATGGTCATGCTGGCAAATATGCTGGCCCTGCGAGAGGTAGCTGAAAGTTACTAGATTTGTGTAATTTTCATGGCAACCAAAAAGAAAGAATCTTCTCAGTTTGGAGCTTCTGACCTTCTGACTTCTTCCCACTGCTAGGGAAACTCTGTGTGTTGCTCCTCTTCCAGCCTGCTCTTCTGTGTCTTGGTCCCTGCCTTGCTTGAGCAGTGACTGAGCGAGCTCTGTGCGACTGGCCCCGAGGGCCCGGCTGCAGCGTGGCTCTGAGTGCGGCAGGAGGGCACTGGCAGCAAGGGGCTCATGGAGAGGAGATCAATCAGACACGAGAGCACTGCTGCAGGAGGGCCCTATCGGAGAGGACTTACAACTGATTTGTGGGAACACAAAGCAAAAAATAATGCTGTCAGAGAGTGAGCACCTACCAGCAAGATCCACAGCAATATGATCTGATCGTACAGGTACTACTGGACTGGAAAGGTGTCAGTGAGAACCTATCTTCATCTTGTACTGCTAGAACTGAAGCAGAACTCTATTCCTGAAATATGATCTTAGATTTCCTTGCATAAAAAATGTGCAGCAAGTTGAATTTTCCAGTCATTTCCATCAGAATAGCAAGGGTTAACATTTCCATCAGAATAGCAAGGGTTAACATTGTTCTTCACCTCTTGCTGCTTCTTTTTTTTTTTTTTTTTTTTTGATAGGCAAATTCATGCCATGAAATATCCCCAGAGAGTTTAGTGCTAAAATGCTATTAGTGGTATCTGGTAAAGTGGATAGATAAAATGCTATCATATACATCTTATAAAATGGTATGATAAAAAACTGTGGCATATACCTCATACAGTGCTGATACAGTGCTATGAAATGTATCTCATAAAGTTCTATGAAATCGGTAACTTTTAGGGCACAGATCAAACTGTGAAGCAAATTAATTTGAATAGTACCTAGTTTTATAGTACTCAAACATATTTACTTAGATAGCAGTGTAAATCTGATCTCCCAGGTGGAAGTGAAAGAGGAAGGACAGCTCAAAGTCATCATTTAGAGCAGATTAGGAGAAGAGAAGGTCTGACAGGGTGATGGCTTTGTAGTGAGCTGGACCAGGAATTATAAGTGTAAAGGCTGAGTCAGAGGACATTATAAAACATATTCAATAAAATCAGTTCCTCAGGCTGACCTAAATGTTGTTTATTCTCCTCACAGCAGAGAATAACCTTAAAAGACCGCGGTGTGTATCTGCACATCATGGATGTTTCATTTGGCAAAAAGAAATAGTTTAGCCAGTTATATCTTATTATTTTTGATATTACACATATAAAACAAAATGATGGTTATCGTAACACAGAAGATAGTAGTCCAGACTTTCTGTATAAAACTGCCTGTGTGCTTGTGCAGCTTCCTAAAGCCTGTTTTCACATTCTGGAGTTGGGAGGAATTGATGGCTTTTAAGTGGGATCTCATTATCAGAATAAAAATGGTGTTAGAGTCTTTGGACTTTATTATTCCTCTAGGCACTGTTTATAATAAAATTCAGCTTGATGGTTGCATTTCAGGTCAGAAATCCTCCTGACTTCTTCTTATGTGGACACGTGGCATTGTGCCTTGTTCCAGCATTGCCAGGTATCCTGGATGTCTCTCCTCTGTGCTGTTGCATTGCAAGGGGCTTCATTATTCCAGCACTTAGGAAGTTTTCCAAAGTATTTGTCTCTCCCCAGAAAGAAAGGAGGCCCAAGACCTTTGCTCATCTCCAGGCCTGGCATAAAACTGAGTATTACTGTTGCTGCAGACTAAAACTGCTCAGTGCACATAGTTTAACCCAAATCAGGACCAAAACATCTTTTGGTTTATAAACCACACATAATCAGCAGCAAATGAACTGCACCATCAGGATCAGTATTACAAGACAAACCATCATACTAGGAGTTTATGAACTGTTAAAAAACACCTGCAAGTTTCTATACATTTCTATACCATCTATACATTTTTTTCCCCAAAGCTGTAATTTTGCCTGTGTTGGCCAGTTAGCATAAACTGGCCTTGATGTTAGCTACCCCCCGAGCCTGTGGTCTGCTGCAGGAGTGCCGAGCACCAGCTGGGGCGAAACGTCTTTAGTGCTCCCCATGTTGTGTTTTATTATGCTTGCTTATTATATTCCTTAAAAAATATGAAACCTAGTGGGCCTTAAGCCTGTTAAGCTAAGTAAGTGAATTTTGGCTAACCCTTTATATTAACCTGGCGCTTGATGCTTAACCAGTGCAAACAGCCTAGTAGCAAAACAGTTAGAAGTGATCATCACCTGTGAACTAGCAGGGCGGATTCTGTAAACAGGGGTAGAGTACTCAAGCACTCATCCTTGTGAACTGGGACAGCAGCAGCTCTCAGAGCCTCCTGAGGAGGGGATGATGGTGTCCCCTCCGTGTGAGGACTCCAGGAGCACCTGGAGATCCCTGGACTTGGAGAGGCAGGGACACCTGCAGACAAGGTGCAAACCTGAGTGGCTGGAAGAGACATGCGGTGTGCCTGACTCCTGGTCTGGTACCACTCATCTCTCCACTCAGAGCAGGGAAGTCAAGACTGTACAGTTGTCACCTTCCTTTTGTACTTTCTGTTTAGTATCCCAATACACAGTTAACCTTGGTGTTTTACTCATTTGTCTTTAAAATTGTGGACCTGCCCTTTCAGGTAGCTTTGCCTGTGACATCTCTGTACAGACGCGCCCTCTCCATGTGGGAGATGGAACTGCTTCAGCTTCAGGCATTTTTTTATGCCTGGGTCACTTTCTCCAGTTCACAAATACACTGGTGAGAAAACACTGCACACAGGCCCATACACAGGGGACTCAGGGACTGGATCCTCCTGGTGGCACTGCACACTGGCATGCTGCTGGGCTGGAGTGTCACATGGAGAGACTGGCTGGACTAGCCAGAAGCTGTTGTAATGCTGGTATAGGGATGCTGACTCAGCCAGTGTACAGCTGTAGGGACTGAACCTGCTCTTGTGCCAGGTGTTATCTGGCAAGAGCACTAGAGGCAGATGAATAGACTGGCCAGTTCTGATGGAAAATAAAGTAATATTCCCTGAGAGCCTGCAATAACTGTTCTGGTTTAAAGTGGAGATGCTCAGCAAACTATAGTCATCAGTGGTATACTTAACAGTGAGCTCAGTGCACCCTCAAGGGAGTCCAGAGGATACATTCTACCAGCTAGTTGACTCAGAGCAGGAGCCATCATGTATACACTTGCTATCTAGGTAGAAATAACCTAGCTATTTAGGTATAGCTGTCCAAGCTTTCCCTTTTTCTAAAATTTTGTTTTTATTTCCAAGAAAACGAATGACACGTGAGTGATCACTTCATTGCCAGCGTGTGAATCCCGTGCCGAAGGTGTCCAGGCATCAGCGTGTAGCTTTGGTGGGAACAGGTCCGCCTGCAGGAGCGAGTCAGCAGCCCTGCGGGATCATCCTTCTCATGCACTTACTTTGCTTAGTGCTCGGTCAAGAAAACTCTGTGCTACCTTTCCACAAGCCAGTCCCAGCTATTCAGATGCTGGAGACAGTATTCCTTTACAGCATTTTATGCTGGGGACAAAGTGATTATATAACAGGTTGAGAAGGCTGGTAGGTGATAAAATGAAATACATCAAGGCAAGTACCTAAAATGCATTCACGTAATACCTAGGTTTAATTTAATGATTGTCTGGGTTATCTTAGGAAGACATATCTTTTGCTTTCTGTTCATTTAGTTTACTATTTCAAAAGGAGCAGCTCTGAGAAAGCTGAAGAATGAAATCCCTTGATCTGTCCACTGAATTAGTTCAACTCTGGCAGCAGCCGTACTGATCTCCTGGGCTTTACCAAGAGGAAAGGGCTCTGCAGGAGAGAAGGTGGTTCCTCCTGCTGAGGCTGCTGACAGGAGTGCCAGCCAGGACGGAGACTTTCTGAGGCAGTAACTTCAGAGAGAGCTGTGCTTTCATTTCAGCACCAGGCAGGGACGCATAGCCAGCAGTTTCGCAAAGGCCTGTGCCTTGGCATTACCCTCAACTAGCTTCTGCCAAGTGTTGTCAGCAGCAAAATGATTCACATGTTTAAGGGGTTCTTTGAGCAATTAAGAGACATAGCTGGCACAAATTTCCTCAGAAATCTGGAAAAACTGGATATTTCCCTTGAGGGCCCTTATTAGGCGAGACTTCTACGCTCGCAGAAGTTGATAGAAGCTCCATCTATAAACAGCACAAAATAGCAAGTAAGTTTCTGTCAGAAAAGATACAAAATAAGCATGTATAAGCTCATTAAATGTTTTTCATCAAACTGCCGTCTGAAGATAGGGAGAGGGAGCATATGATAAAAATCTGCGTTCAATTTGTAGGAATATGGTGTTGAATTACGGTACTTCTAAGAGAAAAGATGACCTGTAGTTTGAGGGCTTTGTAGTCTGAATAAAAGAGAGGACAACACCAGGTAAATGAAAAGCATGTGCACAGTTAACTTCTTGCAGTGGATGAGGTTCTTTAAAATGCTGCTGTCACCAAACTCTACCCATCACTTGTTGACACTCCAAGGTTGGATTGTAGAGAGGCTTTTGTCCTTGAAAGCTTAGGTCTTTTTCATTTTCCCCAACTGTATCAGTGTGTCCATCTAAGAGATACTCGTCTCCCAATTAGCCTTCTCCTTTGTATCACAGTAGTACTTAAAGCATCCGTCAGGGCTCAAGGCAACATTGTGCAGGACAAAAAGTGTCAGACAATCCATGCCCTGAGGGGGCAGCTCTCTGGATATGACAATGATCTTACTTCTTCTTAGGACATAAAAAAAGTGTAATTCAGCATTGTAATTGTTATATAGGGCTGTCAGTGAAAAATGTGCTCTACCCGTGGCCAAACATTTCAGTTTGTTGTCCTTGCTCCTCAAAGGAGAGGAAATCTAGATTGAAGAATCCGTGCATGCTCAGTGCCTAGGGCCTCAGGAGATGGTCTATGGATGTGAAAAATTCAAGTGAAGAAATACATAAGCAAGAGAGCCGAATTTTTGATATGTGTATGAAAGAGATGCTTGAAAAGTGTTGAATAAATGTCAAGAGATATGATAAATGCTTAGGTATTAAAGCATATTTTTATTAGGTTCTGAAACCGGTTTAATAAAAAATACATTTCAGAATGCTATACTTGAAACTATTCTATAGTATATTAAAACAAATCCAGTCACGCTATTATTTGTAGCGTGTACTACAGTACTATTTGTACTATTTGTTTTTCTACATGAGAAAATCCAGTTATGTATCATAAATATTAATGTTAGTCAAAATTATATTTTACTGATAAGTGTAAACTATATGAACACAATGAAGAATAAGAACAAAAAGAAAAGTATGACAATTAACAGTGAAGAAACAGCACCTAATGCATTACTAAGGATCATTATTTATCATTTTATTGTTAATAACTCCGGCTCCACAAATTCAGTATCAGACAATACCTTGCTGGAGATGTGGCACAAATAAATTAGTAAGTGTAATGGAAGGAAATGGAAGAGTCAGATTATTGTCTAAAAGTCTACTCCAGCACATCAAATATACAAGCAGAAGTTCACAATCTGTTGTTTCTGCAGTAGAGTTGTAAATTATTAAAGAAATATGAGATACGAATGAAATTAAAACTGCTTAATGTGACAAAAGCAAAAGTATGTAATAAAAGCAAGTTTATCACTGTCAAAGGCAGTATTCATATTCCCGGATAGTTTTACAAGGATTTATTCAAGAAAACTAGTTTCTATAAAAATTCATTTTGAGACGGAGCGCAGCTTGTCTTGGCTGATAATGCGCCTTCGGTCTGGTCTGTGCTCTGGCTTTGGCTCTGGCAGACGCATCTGCGCTTTGTGTTCGCTCACTTCAGTGGAACAGGAGCAGCTAATGACTCTTCTAAGCTGCTGTGGGACTCAGGCACTAATGAGTAATAAAAAGTATGCCCATAAAAAGTAGGTTTGTTGATCTCAGTGAAAATACTGAAACGCCAGCTAGTACATGTGAATCTTGTGTAAGGAGCTGTGGCAAATAGATGTTACTCAAATAGGGCAACAGAATGCAACTGAAATAAAAACAAGAAAACTACCATGAATGCAACACTCTTTAAAACCACATAGCATGAAAACTGTGATGCTCTTTGGAGACTGGATTCTGTTTCTTTCATTATTGCACCTGCTTTGGTAAATGGGATTCCTGTGCTGTTCTTATAGATGTTGGAAACTTAGGAATGCTGAGTCAATAACTCCTCTCCCCACCAACCCATGCTGTGGTGTCTGTCTGTCTGTCTCACGTGGATAGAAGCACCACATTGCAAAGCTCATTAGTTACCTGCACAGCTATTTTGCTACACACCTTGAGTTTCATAATTACAGAGACTCCGAAGCTTTTGGGCCTCGTGTCTTGGTGCTAAGGTGAGAGTGAAGCAAACGTGCGGCATTTGACCCGGCATGCAGGAAAAGCTGATGGATAGATTGTACCAGAACCAAGGCATTAACAAACTGCAGCAGGTTATGAAATAGTAATGTTGAAATCATTCTGAATGGTTGCTGGGTAAAACTAAGAAAATCAAAGCTGACATCAATCCATTCTATTTAGTCCCCTGTATATTAAATATATAAGCACCAGTGTATCATCAAGGAAACGGTCTGTGAATCATAATTCTGAATGGCAAGGACTAGCAACTGCCTTAATAATCTCTTCGACTGAAGGTTTGAAGCCTGAGTCAAAGAAACGCAGAGTATACATATTTAGATATACCTGAATCTGTATCTATCTAAACTAATAAAACATACATCTGTCTGTACCAAACGGAACAGACAGCCAGGTCAAACCATGCCATGGCATCTGAGAAAGTTGCACATGCTCAGAGATCTAATGAAAGTGTTAGCATAAATTACAAAGGTGCAATCAGTGGTCTCTCCATCATGTCTTTAGTGGATTTATAATGATGCTGAATAATTTTTATCTCAGCATGGTTTGAACAGATAAATAGAAAACCACTAGATGTGATGGCTAACTTTCTGTAAAATACTGAACTCTAACTTACAAAATCGAATGTCATTGCTGGTATTCACCTACCATTTCAAATTATTTTGGTATGAAGAAGTATCCATCAAAAAAAAAAAAAAAAAAAAAAAAAAAGCTTTGTGCAGCTCTCTCTGTTTTCTTTTTATACTTTTTTAGTCTGGAACTCATGCCTCTAGATACCTTTTTATTCCTCTTGTCTCTCTTCTCTTCAAAAGCACCTTCTGTAGCCTTTGCTCTGTCTCATTCTGAGACTTTCTCTTCTAGTTTGATTTGGCTGCCCCTTTGTCCTCTCCCCTTCTGCGACTCCCCGTTAGCTGCCCCATCGCAGTAGTTGCACATGGATCAGGGGGTGGTTCAGTGTCTGGCCAGCTCAGAAGCAGAGGCCGCAGGCCTGCGCAAGCTCCAGCCTTGGCTGCCTCCTGCCTTTAAGGCACCTTCCCTACTGTAGCGGGTACGAGAAGCAGCGTATGCAGGTTTCTGGGCACCCAAGAAGCGGGTGCCCCGCGGAACAGGAATCCACTGAGGATGACTGGTAATACACACGCAGAGGGAGATGTGTTCTGCTAAGCTTGCGGTGCGGACCCGTACCGGGGCCGTGGCGGCAGCGAGGGACGTGCTTTATTTCCATCGATAGAAGGGTTTTGTTGGAGGGCTGGGGCTTCAGCTCCCTCATCTGCTGCAAAGCGCAGCATGTGCTCGTGGCTTTGCAGGGCGTTGGGGGGCGGGTGAAGCACAAGGCAAAGAAGGGTTTTCTGCTAATTTAGCACTTGCACATTAGTGTGCAAGGAAACAGCTAGGCCAACATGACTGTTGTATATGTTAGCTAATCCAGTCCTGCACATAACCAAAAGATTCACCTTAAACACGAGCCTATTAACTATGCTTTGTTAGGAAGGCCCCGTCCCGCTCCCTCCCATCCTCCCCTATTCCTCCAGCAGCGTGCGAGGCGGCCGAGCCCAGCAGGCGGGCGGGGCAGTGACTGGCACCGCGGCCCTCCCGCCGCTGCGCAGGGCAGGGTGGCGATCCCGGCCGGGCCGGGCAGGCGCCCGCGGAAAGCAGGAACGCCCCCAACCCTCCCCCGGGACACGGGTGGCCGAGTGAGGGTTTGTGGATTAGGGCTGCTTCGTCTAGTCAGTCGGTTGCTGAGCTTCTTATCCCTGCCTCCCCCCACACACGCCTTTTTTTTTTTTTTTTTTTTTTTTTTTTTTTTTTTTTTTTTTTGGTGTCGTTTTTGTCTTTTTGTTGTTGTCTGGCTGTCTCAGTAAAGTGACCTATGCTTTCGTTTTCAATTAGGAACTTAGCTCTATTGTAAGATGCAGCAGAACACAGTGCATGTTAGTGGCTTCTGCCCTGAACTCGGAGGTTCAGCAAAACAAGCTTCTGCTGGCTCCTTAGCTGTGGTTGTTCAGCCCTTCCTGGTAGGAGTGTAGTTCTGCCTTTAGAGAGCTCTATAAATCGAGGCTCAGGGGAGGAGATGAAAGGAAGGAACCATAGAGCAAATGGTGTGCTAGCTCTTAGCTGTAAGAGCTGGTGAAATGTAGAGGGAAGCTAGACCTTGACACAGTGTTGAAGTTTTACTCCTGTTTTGGACGTACCTGGTCTGCTGAAAGACAAAGGTCAGAAATAGTATCTGACTTTTATATTTGGTGAAGTATAATCTTGCGAGTAATTACTGTCTAATGTAGGATGTTGTTTCTAATGTCTTTGTGTCAAATGTGTACTTGTAAGTTCTTTTGATTGAAGAAAAAGAAGGAAAAATAGTTAAGTAACAACTATTAAAACTTGTTTTCCTTTTTCCTTTTATTATACAGTATCACTGTGGATAATAAGACTGTGGATAATAAGTCTAAAATACTGACTATGCAAGATGTCTTGTGGCATGCAGTCAACTTCCTGAGGACTTGGAGAAAGCGAAGCCAGAATGAAGAAGTACCTGGAAAAGTGAGTTACTGCCTTTTCCCTCCCTTTGTGGTGTTTTCTGTTGGTCTTCTCAGATCCGTATTAAATTCTATCAAAGGCACACTAGGGTTTCTAAGGCAAAGAGTGATGTGGTTACTACATGTGGGTCTTACTGACTTTTGGGTTTTTGTTGAGGCATTTAGAGGTCTAAAATCAAGTCTTTTAAATGCACCTGAATAACTACACTAGGCTTTTAGCTGCTTCAGACACAAGTATCTCTCTAGATCTAGCTTCTATGCAAATTCAGAAACCTTTTTCTGGATTGATGTGTGCTGAGCAGATTCAGATCCTTGGTAAGGGAAGGAGATAAATCAGGAGCTCAGGAGCCCAGGAGCTCCTGATTTATCAGGAGATGTTTGTTTGGCTGTTGTTTCCAACAACAGTTGAATGCTGTTTCCAAACATCAGGAGATATTTGGAAAGGCTGTTTGTAGGTAACTGTAGCTATTGTCTTTAAGTGTACTGAAACTAAATCTGGGTTCAAAAGAGTAACGTGAGAGGTTTTTTCCGTCTTTTATGTCTAGTGCACTTCCAGAATGTCAAATGTTTGTCTCTTGATGTGGACTCCAGCAGTTGTGAAGCACGAACTGGCATTAATTGTTTCATGAAAACTCAGTTATACTCAGCTGACTTCAGAAACCCTAAAGGATGGCCAATATTCTAGTACAATCATGTCTGCTCTAAGCATGTCTATTAAAACTGGAAGAAGATAATGTGTTCACCATGTAACATGTTATGTTTGTACTTTTGGAGTGTTTTTTATTTTATTTATTTATTTATTTATTTATTTTTACTGATTCAGTGCTGCTGAGTCACTGTATGCGTAGTGGACTGTGCCCTTCAAGCTAATCTGTATTTTTGTGACATCTAAGAAAGAAGTGCCCCTTTCTTTGTGCAATGCTGCTGAGAACTTCGTTGAAGAATGGTAGGACCCAGTTTCTGCGTAACACAGTGCATGTCTTATCAGTTTAATTTGATAGCCTTTTGCTCTTTCAAAGGCTCACATGAAAATATTTTGGATGTGATGTCTCCTGTAGGTTTTAAACAAATGGCTTAGCATGCTTATTCCAAGGAGGTACCTGAAACTTTCCCTTTTGTAATTCAAAGCTCATTTTTTATTTTTATTTAGTACTTAAAGTAGTTCAACATGGCTATGTTGCTGGTCAGCTTACTGCTTCCAGTGTTTGGCAACGGGTCACCTTAATGACATGATGTTTCTTGCCTGTTAGTGGCTACCCAGGATTCTGGACGGAGGCGGTTTTGTGGCCGTCCGGCAAAGTGATTCATAGTGTTCTTCTTTATACACAGAAATAAGAGTCAGTATGTAGAGCAGCCACTTACATGCTTATGTGGGGCTGAAAACTCAACTGAAAATAAACATGAATATATGGTCACAATTGAGTTTTTTCAATGCAGATTTTAATGTATTTTAGCAGCTCCAAAAATACTACTGTTAAAACTGGAGCACAGCCAGGACTCTCTGCATTGCATTGCCACTTGCTAGGTGAAAATGTGGTTTGATTTCTGGAAGCATTAAAGTAGCTACATCATGTGCTTAGGGGTGTAGGGTTTCTTGTTGTTTTCTTCCCTACCCACCCTCTCTCTGGAATTTATTTACAGTCTAGAAAGGTGTGGGTTTTTTTTTTTGGGGTGGGGGGAGAAATTGGGGGAAAACTTACGTGATACTGTAAAGAAAGAGTTAACATCTTTTGATTGTTCAGGTTTGCCATTTTTCAGCTGCTGCACAAGTTGCAAAGAAGTAAGACTTAGCATATATATTTGGACTTAGCAGCCTATAATCGAAGTTCAACTTTTCTCTCGCCTGTAGTCTGAGAATGACTAGAGATGCTTTCAATTCTGGCCTTAGTTTCTAGTATTTCTAGAGTAGAGCCTTCAGGACTTTCTCTGCAGAAAAATACAGTACTGTAGAAACCCTGCAGATAGATACTGTTACTGTCAAATAGCTGTTGCAGAAGCTTGGAGGAACCTTTTATTTTGTAAGTGCTTGAAATTCTCAGAGCTCCTAGATCATGCTTGAAGAATTTTCTTCCACCTCTTCAAAAAAGGAGAAACAGAAATAAACTACACCTGGAATTATATTTTTAAGAGTTAGAAGTATCCATTTGTTTATTCAAGGAAATGCCAGATCATAATGCTACTCTTTCTCAGCCTAATTGGCAAGCTGCAGAATCTAGCTATTTTTTTGGTGCTGAACTCTTGTGGAAGACATACCCTTGCTGATAATATTGAACCTTTGAGAAAATGTTGGTTTTCATAACTTCATCTGTAGTCTGGGCCACCTGCATCACTGCTTGAATGGAAGAAAAAAATCTAACCCAGACCAAATTAATCACTTGAAGGGACATGTCCTTTAGAATACTGCATTAGGGGTTTTCCTGAGTTATTTTTCCATTTAAAGTGGCTCTTGGGGGCTGGGGGGAAGCCATTTTCAAGGCAGTTGTATCAAAACAAAAAACGGAGCTTTTGTTTTCCACCTACTGTTTGTCCTGTAGGCAGCCAATATGGCTATCGGCTGGGATCAAAAGGAGCGAGGTAAAGCTCTACGCGCGGTGTACGTGCTGTCCTGTGGGAGCTCCTTTGAAGCGATGCTGGTAGAGCTCTCTGGCGATGTAGCATGCAAGAGTCTGACTCTTGCACAAAGGGAACTGTAATGTCACACTGTTTATTAATGATAAAAATAAAAATTCAGAGGAATCTATCACCGTACAGAGCCTCTGCCTTATTAATGCAGGCTCTGCTATTCAGTGCTGTAACCTTTCACAGAAGATGGTGAGGCAGGATTTTTTTCAGAGCTTCTGTGGCAGTATTTTTGTAATGTTCTGTTCTTCTTGGGCTGGGCATCTCTTGCTGTGCACTCACCAACCCTGGCAATAGGTCTGTGGCAGATTCTCAAAGTGACTACCATGGGTGTGCATTGCATTTTAAGTTAGATACCTGAATTTGTCACAGAGGGGCTACTTCTCATTATTTTTACTTCAAATGCAAATGTAAACTTGCATTACTCTAGGCTTACTGTCTTCTGTTAGAGTGCGTATGGAGATTAAACAAGAAAGTTCCCTCTCTCCCCCTCGGTAGATGTGTCTGATGCTCTAAATCCTTCATGGATTCAAGTAAAACGTTATATTCCAGGAACTGGGGAAGGTGGAGGGGCGGGAAGAAACAGTTTTCACAAGTCAAATCTTAAATGCATGCGACATAAGGAAGCCTGCACTGGTGTAATAACGTAGTATCATCAGTGGAATAACATAAGGTAATGCCAGCAATGTTCCAAAAGCTCAAAATCTGAAAGATGCTTTTAAACAGAACTAGGTGCATAATATGCTCTTCAAGATCTGTAATTTTAGAGTCAAACTAAGTGTTTGAGAATGCCTGTTGTGTAATTCTGGTGCTATGTCTATTTTTTGGGCAGGGGGAAATTACTATTTAAAACATTTGTAATGCATTTTTTTGTTTTGTTTTGATGCCTTTTCTCAAGTTTGTTTTAAATATATAGTTAGTTAATTGTTTGCTCCTTTATAATAAGCATGCTTATTTCAAATAATGACTATTTTCTACCAGTCAGCAACACTTTGGAGATGCAAAGCAAATTATAATACCAATTACAGTATTGTAGAGGAGGGGAAAAATCTTAATGTGCTCTAGAATACTGATCAGTAGGGAGAACAAAATGAAGTGTCAAAAAAAAAAAAAAAAAGCCTTAGGTGTTACCCAAATTTATTGCCCCACATGTCCTCAGAGGTTTGTTTGGAGAGTGTTTGTGGGAAATAGTAATAAACTGCTAACAAGGAATAAGGAATGGAAGTTTTAATAGGAGCTTGAGACCTTCATTCCCTGAAGGACTAGCAGACAAAACTACTCTGTGGGTAGAATTGTGACTTCAAGGTTGAATGGCAGAGAAAATGCTGCCTCTGAGACCAAAGTTTCCAACTGGCAATTGCCAGTTGTGTCGAAGTGCCTTAGGCATCAAAGTTTGTGTTCCAAAATAAGTCCTTTTAGGAAAAATCTTTGAAGCTCTTCAGACTGTTTGGGAAGTACTGTTATGTGTAGAAGCTTGGATCATCTGACATATTCCCAGAGGGACTCTCTGCTCACAACAGCAGAAATAGTCTTATTCAATCAATAAAATCGATAGCTTCATCAACACTGATATTTTCCGCCCTTTATGTTTCCTCTTGCATAAAGGAAGGTTCTTTGTGAAGGTATTCATATCATAGGTAGTCAATATTTAGAGACACTTTAGGGTTTGGGCTTTTTTCAGTGCTTTTTTCACAACTCTTGGGCAGATTGTGGTGTATATATGCCTGTAGTTGGGCACTATTGAATGTATCAAATACATATTAGCCTATCTGGTAGTTTCTTTCCCCTTAGGGTGAGTATGTGTTGTACAGTGGTGACTATGCAGTAAGCTATGGCTTACTAGTGAGGATTAGAGTGAGGAAATAAGTATTTAAAAAGACTAATATAATAATACATAATGAATAATATAAACTGTTATTGCTACTCTGGTAGCATCAAGTAACTTGATTTTTACCTCCCTCTAAGTGGGGAGAGAGAAGAGTTCATTTAAGACTGTGATGTCTAAGGTGGCACATTAGGCTGTGCAGATGTGGTCCTCCTCCTGCTCAGTCCTCCTGCTTTTTGCTGTAGAACATTGGTCTTTCCAGCATCTTTAGTAGCAGGAACTGAAAATGGAACTTCTGCCCTGTGATTCACCACACTTAAGACCATACATCCTGTACGTATGTATCCCAAATGTGTTTTACCTCTTCAGTACCAGTTTCAAGCTTGACCTTTTATATATCATGGGTTAGGATTCAGTCTTGAGAGTTCATGAGGCTTCTTAAGCACTAACTGGTACAATTACCATAGCAACAGTATAGCAAATGGTCTAGAAAAAACATTCAAGTGAAGATCTCAATGCACTGCAGGATGAGACTGGAGAACTTGTGCATAGCCGATCTCCTGGCCAAGCATGTACCTTGTGGAGAAAGATGTCCCTGCTTTGTGGAGGATGTCCCTGCTTTGGGCCATCATGCTTCATGGGTTGGCAGCGGAAGCTTGTTGCACCTTTTCTATATGTTACACAAGCTTCAAGCCTCTGTAAGAGGATAGTCTCGCATTACTGTATGCATTTTCATGAATGTTTGATGTACCTTAGTGTCCCATAGCTTCTGTTCAGTATAATAAAGAAGCTTCTAAAGGCAGTTTAGGTTAGTAAGTGTATGGTTTTCAGCTAGCTCTTTGATGGATCATCAAGTGAGTGAAGCAAGATATATAGAGTGAGGCTGGGCAACAGTGTTTGCTAGCAGCCAAATCCCGGATGGGGGAGAGAACTGCTTAAGAAAAGCAGGAGAGAAAAGGAAGATCAGGGTATGGTTTTATGAATGACTTAAGTCCATCACTTCTCTAGTGTCAACACCAGCAGCCCCTGGCCTTGCTGCAAGCTGACCCAAGAGCGCAAGGGATAGGGGTTATGAACGAGCGTAGAGACTCGGAAAATTAGGTCAGTAGGGAGCTTAAAGGGAAAGGTGGAGCCTCTGCTTCCAACAGTCTTAATCCATTTGTGAAAGTAGACTTTTTTGATGTTGCTTAGCAAAACAGGGAGTCTGCCAGAGATGGGCTGCTGCTGCAGAGCTGCACATTGTGTGTTTTGTTTGTTTTAATAAAGGCGTGAGGCAAAAAAGGCCCTTAGGCATTTCAGACACATGGCTGCTTCGCATGCACACATCCATCTGTGTCCCCAGCTATAGCCTGCTCTCTCACAGGCCTGTGCACTTGTCATGTAGCAAAAATGTCCCCATGCAGTTAAAATCTATTTAAAGGGATCCTGGATGTCCTGACCCAAGGAATCCTGGCTCTGCATCCCAAATGTATAGGCAGTGCATGGAAATGGCCTCAAAAAGGGAGGGAGAGAGGTCAGGGCACTCTCAGGTAATAGGGAGATCGGTCTGGCATCAGGGAGCTGCAGCATCCTGGAGCATGAAGGCTGCCACGAAGCCCATCTGGACCGCGTTCATGGAGATGTCCAGAGCAATAGCTCTGTTAAAACTAGGGTTTATTTTTAATCTCTCCCTTCAAAGGAATTTTAGTGTTAACATTAACACCCTGTGCAGCAGTACGGAAATAGTCCAGGGAAATCACTTCAGGATTTCTGCCTTTAAAACAGCTAATATGTAACTAGATGGGATTAAACATCTAGCATTTGATAGAAATAGTCTCATCTTTTTCTCTTCTTGAATTTGAAACATCCTAATGATAAAGTTAAAGATGAGACAAGGAGATGGTATCTTGCAGAATTGCTGTGTCGATACTTGAAAATGCACGAAGCACCAAAGTAGAAAGTTGTTGCCTATCAGTGAGCAGTATCACCATTTTACTATGTATCCTGTTGAAAATGTGCTGGCAATTTCGTAGTCAGGTTGTCAGCAAGATATTAAGCACCTCATGTGAGGCCTTCATTTTATCACAGAGTAAAATATAATTATTTAAGAGCTAGTAGTACTCAGTATCACTGATCTTAGGATCACTTTAATAATTCTCTTTATGTCATCCAAGCAAATTTTTGATCTCTTAATATATTATCTTGTGGCCCTTTCTGGGCATCTGACATCTTGTGCAAAGCAACTGCCTGTTTTTTTTCCCCCTCTGCATGTTAGATACGAACTGTTAGCCTTTTTGTGATTATGGTTCATTAAAAGGAAATTGTCTTTAAGACCCAGTCATTACTGTTTTATTAGCATGCAGTTTTTCAGGTATTTCTATCCTATTCTAGCAGCCAGCAGATGGGGATAAATAGTCTGAAAGCCCACTGGCATAAACGATGCCCAAATGAAATAATCTTGTGTAAGAGGAATGAAAGATGACATCTTGAATTACAATGTGAACTCCTTCTGCGTATGAATAAGATTTAATGGAAATGTGATATTCAATAAACCAGACTGCCTTTGTGATTTGTAACTGCTAGCTTTAGGGTGACCCGGGCTTATTTTCTGCTGTAGAAAAGTGACATAATAATGCATAACTAGAAAAAAAGGATCAAATGTGCTTATGTACAACAGGTCAGATGTGTTTATTTTATCATGAACTGAAAGTAACTGAGACATCTTTCGCATGTTTATATAGAGAAATGAAGCATAGTTAGGGGGGTGGATAACAACATGCCAGTTCACAGGCACCTACTTGCTTCTTTAAGAGTTTGAGACTATTTTAAGGAATAAAGGGGAAGACTGAATACTGTATTCTACATTCATCCAGCCTGGTAAAATACATGAACTTTTTGTTCATTTTTTAACTGTGGCTAATGTAACTCAGGGCTGGATGTCTGGAGACACTTTTGTACAGGATGCTGCTTATATTTTCCTGAAGTTGAATAATTTTATACTGGATCCCAACTTCAGACCTTTATCAGAGTAGTTTACTTTCTGTTATGCTGCTATTATCTGAAAGACATTTTAGTTTTTTAAGAAGCAGAGAAAGAGGCCAGGGCCCTTTTTGGTAGAAGTATAAGGGAGGAGAAGAGGAGGCTAAAAGATCTTGTCTTGCCAATAGCTTGCAGGGAAAAGCATCTCATTCTTTGAGCCTCTAATAGTAAAAACTTTTCTTGTTTGCTACTCATATCAGTTCTTCCCTCTGCAGTAAGAAGTGATTTAGGAGAATATTGTCCTTGCTATGGAGTCCTAAGCCCATTAGGAGTGGCAAGGATGTTTACGGGGAGTAGGAAGTGAAACAGAACTGTGACACAAGACCATATTTCTTAACTTAAAACACCTGAGCTCTTCTCTCCTGTGACAATATTACGTAACAGCAAATGGAATAAGCAGTCCTACAAGTATTAAGTGATGTTAACCCCGAAAAATTCTTTACAGTTTGAGGCACCGGTGTCTTTATTCACAGTACTCCAGGGAGAGGAATGCACAAAAGGGGTGCAAAGTTACTCTGGCTTCTCATTTGCCAAGAGGACTTTGCTGCTGCTTGTTGCAGTTACCGGCCCATACGTTTTAACTGGCAGCCCCACAGCAGGAGGAGGGGGCTGCTAGAGCAGCTGGTGGCTGCCTCCTTTCATAGGGGCAAAGGAGACAGTCTGCAGCCCTAGCAGCTTTTTACTTTCCTTTTTTTGCAGTGTTGTTAGATTTTCTTATTGTTTAAAGCAATCTGCACACTGCAGGGGTATGTGGCTCTGACTTCTGTGCCTGTCTCCATCGCTGGACACAAATCACCTGCATATCAATGGTCTGAAATGTTAAGCTGAGAAACCAGCAGGAGCTGAATTGGCTCCATGCAGCTGAAATTACCCGCTGTCGAGCACAGAATCATGTCCTTAGCCGGACTGGCCTCCTGTGACATCGATCAGGGAATCTCCTAGTCTTTAAAGGAGGAGTGGAAAACCTCCTAGGACAGAGCTAGCATGAAGTCTGCGCATGTAAGGAGAGCATGTTGGTTTGCATCCAGTAAATGTGCGGTTTGTCTCTTTAAATTACTGCAGCTTAAGAAAACTTTGAAAGGTGTATTTCTGCATATAATGAGGGTATATTTATTGCTGTTCAATGTAAGGAATAGGAATGCTGAGCATTTTGCCGCTTTCATTTGCATGCTCAGTTATGTCGTATTTCAAGGTAGGAAAACCGTCAGCAAAAACAGATTTCTCAATCTCTAATTCTAGCTTTGTTTTGATTTTTCCCTCTTTACCTTTACTGTTGTAATTTCTATGAATAATAGACTTTGGTAATTGAGAAGTGAACATGGAAACCTTGAGGTAGATCTTCAAAGGCCCCTAAATATTCCATCCAAAGACCATATGGAAACTTTAAGGTAGATCTTATTTCAGTAGGTTCTTTTTTTAGTGGCATAAAGTAAAAACAAAGAAAACCCTGGATTTGTGGAAGTTGGAGCTCTAACTGCTGAACCAAACATATAAACTCTCCTAAGGCCTATTCAAATTTCTGATTTGTGTTCCTTGTGCTCTTTTAGATTGCACAAACTTCTTGACTGAGTCACTTTGGGCCAGCTTCTCATGGCTATGGCTCTGCGAAAGCGTTAGACTCCCAGACCTGTTGTCTTTTCCTGAATTCTGCTTTAAAGCCAAATGTTTTGTTCCTGCTGGGTGTCCTGTGTACTCTTTCCACCCTTTCCCTGCAAGTCCTGGACACCTGGACAGAAACAAACAGTTGGTTTTGAAGCATGTGGTTACACCAGTCTGGTAAGTTGACCCAAATAGGTTTACTCAAATTCTGTAAATTAATAGAAAATAATTAATGTCTGCTGGCCCTTGAGTAAAGCATCAAGGGTTCTGAGACGCAAGCATTCATGCCTGGCTATTTTCTGTTGTATTTTTATTGCTTTAAATCCTCAAGGAAGAGATGCATTCACTTCTTAAAGTGGAGACTCGCGAGACCAAGACGTCTTAAGGTGTAGCTAACTGCCCGGGCCCAGCAATCATGGCTTTGTGAAGTTGCATTGCATACACTGCAAGTGCTGGAAAACTGTATTATGGAGCAGTTTCGTTGGGAAATCTCTCCTTTCTCAAAAGAAAGAAGAAAAAACAAGAGTGAAAAATACTTATTGGAACATTAGGAACATGAAAATGGAGATCCTGCTATATTTAACTTCTGTCCTTGCTCCTTCCCCCACAGGTAGTCTCTCCATATTTAGCCATTTTTATATGTAAAACAATTCATTGCATTGATTCCAGTTGCCTTTCCTGAAGGTCTTCATAAAAGAACTTGGAAAAATGATTTTTAAGATGTGTGCATGCAGGTGCGCGCGCACACACACACACACACACACACACACACACACTTTCCTTATTTCATCCATTTGGTCTTCCATAAACTTCTGCAGGGAAGTTTTGTCTTATTTGTGCAGTGAGAGAGGGCCCACGGAGATGTTTTAGTTGCCTCATATTTCTACTAACTCATCTGGGAGCTGCCTACTGGTGATCCATGTGGTGCAGGTCACCATTTCCTGCTCGTTTCCTTGGCTGCCTGTCACAAGCTCCTCAGCTAGATGTAGCTGGTGCAGCCCGTAGCCTGGATAGCATCAGGCTCCGCTCCGGCGGGAGTCCTTGGGTTGCAGAACTGTCTCCTGACTTTTAGGACCTCGGATAGTCTAGAGAAACTTACTTTGCAGGCTTTCAGGGCTGCCTTCTTAACTCCATTTCCAGTTCTTCTCTGCTGGATGCCTAGGCCCGTGTCGCACGGCAGAAGCAGGGCTTTTGTGAAGGACGGCCGCGCTCGGGCAGCCAGTGTGGAGCCAGGCAGTGTCTCGACATGAATTTGGGTGTTCAGTGCATCTGGAACGAAGCTCGGTGCGCGGGCCGTGTCCAAATGCCCTTCTCAACAGCCAGGCCGATGCCTCTCCTCCACCTGCTGTGCCCCCTGAGGCCGGGAAAGGAAGCACTGCGCTCCGAGCGGCGCTCTTGGCGCTTCTTCATGCCACAGCTTTGGGCACGGGAGCTTGCAGAATGCCCAAAAATAAGTTGTTAGAGGTGTTTGAGAGTCAGTTAAACTGAAAACTGACCACGTGCACTGCGGTATTCTAAATACATCCCACTATTGCAGTGGTGGGGGTTTTCATTTAAAACTTACGAGGTGAAAAAAAATTGGAGAAGACTTTACCACTCAAGGAACTTTTACACTTTTTTCAACAAGTAGCTTTAATTAGCTTCCGAAGTTGTCATAGTCTGTGTGGGAAAGAAATGGAACATGGAGTCCTGCTGGTCTGGGTAGGAAAGGGGGGAAAAAAATATATGTGTTAGTGTAGAAGAAGGGGAAGGAGATTAAAGAAAACAGTGCCTGCCCAAAGGTTACTAATTTCATCTGACACATACCGTTTTCGGTTGGCCTTGTATTAAGCTTTAAGATTATTTGTCTGCCGTACAGTTCAGGCACAGTAAGAAGCGAGTGAGGTAGTAGGAAACGAAAGGAAAGAAATCGTGACTTAACTGAAAATAGGCCTCGAAAGGGAGAGAAGGGGGCGACATGGATAATGGGGGAAAGTAATTTCCTCTGCATAAAGGATACTACTACTGCTAACTCTGTTTTTATTTTAAACTCATTAGCTGGAAAAGCTACCAGCATTGAAAATAGTCACCAAAAATCAATACAAACAAATGAAATGCTCTTGCACAAGAGACTGCTTTGTGGAAACAGCAAGAACTGGTGAGGTGTCTGGTGAGCTTTGCCCTTTCTGTGTGCCACCGACTACCTCCTAGGGATGTTAATAGTAAAAAACAAATGTTATCACTACAGTTGGTAGAGAAATTCAATTTCCTGTACTGCAGCCAACATCCTGAACTTGCAATATGTGCAAAATTAGCGTCCTTCATCTACCACCTCTCGTTTTCCTGCTGGAGTCTTGGAGAGATTGTGCTGTTCATGACAAGTGGAGAACATGAGTGAAGCTGGAGCACAGGGGACCGAGTGACTGACTTCTCCAAGGTGGTGGCGCCTGGGCCATGTCCGAATCCAAACACTGATAGTGCTGGTGACCCTGCGTGGTCGCTGCTCTGCTTGGGGCAATTGCTTCATACTCGCACTTCTAAGTAATTGCAAGACATTCCTGTTCATGTGTTGGCTATCAGATCATGTCGTTGTGTCCAGATCTTCATGGCAGCTCCCAGAAATTATACTTGCTGGATCACTAATACCTCATCTGACTAACTAGTGGTACTTATTTCTTTGCAGGGAGAGAAACAATGTTTTCCCAAAAGGGAGAAAGAAGGGGAGGGGGTTACTTTTATTCTATATTTTATTTCATTTTTTTATTATCTCACTTTTATCTCTTTAGTTTAGGCTTTCTTTTTTAACCAAATTTCTTTTTATCCCAGTTTTGTTTGTATGATTTCTGTTAATACTAATGAAAAGCTTTTCTCAAAAGTTGAGAAAAAATAATACTAATTTACTTGTTCTTTAGGGAAATGTTTAACTTCTCTCTATGGAAATATTTGCTAATTTGCTAAAATTTGAAATGATATAAAAAAGCTTGGTTACTTGTAGAGTAGCTGAGTCTAGAGTGACAACTGAGGAGTATGGAACTCCTTCTTGAAGCCGAGAATACTGAAATAAAAAATAAAACTGAAATATTATTAACGTGTAACATATCAGCCTGACAATCTTTGCTAACAGTGAAAGATTAAATTAATAATGCATGCTGGTTAATATGATCAAAAATGATACAAGACCCCAGTGTCAAATATAAGGAACAGATTAGGCGATATTTAGGTAACTTGGATATCATGAGCCGTTTTTAAACTATAGCCTGGAATGCTTAATCATTAAGGTCTGACTGCTTTTGCAATTTGTAATTCTCTGATGCTTTTAATTATTCAGTGTTTTGCTAGTGATCTGGATGACGGGCTAGAATATGCTTTAAAAACGTGATGTCACAGAACTGAAAGGCCGTGCATTGAGAACTGAATATGTTCTTCAGAAATTCTACCTACTAGAAAAAAAAGGTTGTTATCTTTCAGGGAAGCACATTCAAGTGGGATTTAAAAAATAATATAAGATGGGGAGCAGCTATTCCAGAAAGCTGAATAGTGGATCGCTAGCTGATCCTGCTAGTAAAACCCTGCTGTTGTAGAAAAAGGCAAATATGGTGTTATGATTTGCGTAAGACTATCTTGTAAGACCTTTCAACATAATCCTTCTCTTCTGCTCAGTATTAGCAAGGTCTTGGCTCCTGTCCAGCTCTAAGCCTTGCACGCACAGCTAGAGAAAGCCCAGAGCGGGTAACAAATGAACATAGTGCTGCTAAGCATGGCCTGCAAGAAAATGATTGCCTTTCTGTTATCTGGCCTGCAGAAGAGTCTTAAAATACATAAAACACATGAGGAGATGGCTGGAACTTTTTATGTCCATGATGAGATGAAAGAATGAATTTATGAAACAGGAATATTCCAGTTGGATAGTAAAGTATAATTAGGAAGCCGTTGGAATAAATGCTTGGAGATGTGCTAGCCAACATTCGATCACCACAACGTAATAAGTGGGTGACGGAAAGGACCCTAATGGAATTACACCATTAGGTAGGGGGATGGAGTTAAACACAGCACTCCTTTCCATGCTGTAATTCCATGAGAAATAAGAATGCCAGACCTTTAGTTTTAAATAACAGAGGAGCCTTTTCTTGTCTTCATCCCACTCTCATGTCAAGGGTATTGAATCCTGCATCCTGGTATCCATCCTTCTTCCATCTTGCCCTCTAGCTCCTTACAGCCATTTCTCGCTGCTGTTTATCCTCCAACTGCTATATGCGTATTGAAAGTATATAGGACAAATCTGTCTCTGTATCAGCTACAACTTCAATTCCACATCTATATGGCAAATGCATATATTGAGGGTGTTTACAAATACTCTCTCTTTCTCTCCTAGATAGCTAACAAACCTGGTTTGTTTGTCTCTGCAGACAGCCAGTTTTTAAATGTGCATGAAATTTCTGTCTGGTCTGTATGAAACACTTGAGGGAACATTAATATTACTTGGTGCAGTTCTGTGTGATGCACAAGAGCCTCATATGTGATAGTAACTCTCTGACTGACCCTGGCTTGGGAGGCAATTGACATAACATGTTTATCCTTCATATACTGTAAAATTGTTTTGTGTCAGGGTTTAAGGCCCAAATTCTAGGAAGCAAAAAAACATATTGGGCCTTTAGCTATTGTATCTAGAAATTGTTCTCTGACAGTAATACCAAGCGTCCATCCTCACTGCAGGGTAAGCCAAGTTGAGAAATTGAGGTGGAATGCATAAAAGAAATATACACTTTTATAGCAGAACATGGTGTCTGCCACATGGCATGTAGTTATCTGTCCTTACATATGGATGGCAGTCAAATGATCTAATTTGACCTTTTGCTCCTCGGGAAAACTGATCATGTTGTAATGATTAAGGTTCAGTTCCTTTTAACTTGGCAGAAGTATTGTAGCCCTTGTTCTTTTAATTCACTAGTGCTTTGAATTGTACCTAAGCACTTTATGCCAGAAACACAAGTCTTCCTTCTCTGCGTAGGCGATTAAACGTTAGAAGTACATTGGCAATACAAAGTGGAGCAGAAAACAAGTATTAGGCTTGGTAAGGCTAAAGGGCTTGTGGAGCAAGTGCTTTTGTCAAGAGCAAAATTGCTTTTCTACTTCTACAGAAGGTTGATGATTAAGCTGCTTTAAGACTCATTATTGCTGGACAGACTGGCAATGAAGATTTGCCATAAAAGAGGATATAGATATACCTGCAAAAGAAGACCCCAGCTGGGTTTGCAGCCCAAACTAGTACTGGAAATATTCTTGAACTAGTGTAATGTTAGGGAGTGGTTTCTAAGCGAACTACAGGAAAAACCTGCAGGTGTTGAAATCCCTCAAGGCTTTTGGCAATAAACGTGTGATAGTGTCTCATTTAACTGTGATACCTTGTCAGTTTTAATTGGACAATTCACATAACTCCATCTAGCAGGAGACCTGTTAGCTACACTGATAGCTTAGACTTCTAGCACTTGCAACCTCTGCTCATCTTCAAACGCCGAAGGTCCCGCGTCTGCCGCCATGTGCGTGGAGCGGCCCTTCGCCCTGTGGTTATTCCTGTCAGCTCTGCTGCACAGCTCCAGGAGCAGGGCTTCTCCTAAGAACCGAAGGGAATTAGATGCCCTGTGCTCTGCCTTTTCTAAAGCTTAATAGGATTTGCCCACTTTAATCAATTAGAGCGCTAAATTACTTGTGAGTGAAATATTGTCTGCCTTCATTATTTATTATAACATGGGGTTAGTTAATGTGTACATTCTGGTAGACTTAAAGGACCTCTAGTATCTGCAGAGACTTTAGTCCTGAGATGAAAGTAAACTTGCAGTACTTTTATTGAGGATCCTGATATTAGAGCATCTGTATATGAGGGAAATATCCACTGCAACCTGAGCCAGCTCCTTTACTGGATCTTGGAAAAAATTATACACACAGACACACACACACACACACACACACATATATATATTTTTCAGTCCAAAACTGCTTTTTTTTTAATTTATTTATTTTTATTATTTTGGTGCACTGAGTTTGTCCCAAGATAATTGATATTCTTAGGACGTGATTAGAAAGGGAAAGTGATGTGTGACTATCCGTATGAAGGGAAAGTGACTAGCTGAAACACAGCAGACATATTCCCATTTACTCCCTTTTGTCAGGGAGAAAACTAATGCCACCAGTTCTTGAGTTCACTTGCTCAGTAGTCCGGCATCCTGATTTGCAGCAGTAGCATTTATATTCCAGGCAATGTGTGGGACCTGTCATTATTTGGAAATAGTTCTAATTAACTTATTCTCCAGCTCAGGATCATATTAAATAAACAGAAACTAATTATAAGCTTGTTACAACAGAATTAATCTCACTCATTTCATTGAGTTACTGTGTTTGAAGGAAGAGCAGTTGTACTTGGCAGGCAACAAAGAAATGCCAGTATTCCAATTAGCAATCCCCTGAATAGTTTATATATGCATATACGCACATAAATATGCATTTATGAAAATGTGTTTATACATACATGTGTGTATATCTGGCATAGGGAACTTAAGCAAGAATAACACATACTATACGATGTTCATAACTTCATCTTATTCTGAGACACTTGCATTTAACATTTATAACATTTGTATAGTCATCTCTAATTGTGATTTCTGCTATTAATAACTTAAATATCTGTGTAGGGTTTTCTGGGTGGCAATTTACTGATTTTTTTTTTTTTTTAAATATGTGTGTGTAGACCATGTACTCAGGCAAGCTTCAAGGACAGGAATCTGCTGGCTGTGTCTTGTTTTGTCTCTACAGAGCTTGCAAATGTGCAGCTCATAGAGCTCACAGAATTGCTATTTGCCTGCTGACTAATGACGAGAATGCAAAATTACATGAGAAAATGAAAAGCATTAAATGTCACGATGGTTGGAAACACACACTTTCATATGAGAAGACTGGTTTTACCCTCCTCTCCTTACTCTCATTGTCCTTATTGCTTGAATTTTTCACGCACAACAAAGTAGTTACTATTTGCAGGAGCTTTAACTGCCTGATAGGTCTTGCTCTGGCACCGGTGTTATCTTGCAGAACTAATTCTTCTGAAAAGCATAGCCAATTCTATGTAAGTGCAGAGGACATGCGAGGAGGCTGCAGAACTGGAGCTGAGCGTGTTCGTGCTCGTTCCCTCTGCAGCGTCCAGTCAGTGGAGTCATACAGCGATTTCAGGCAGGAAGGATTTTACTCCAAATTCCTACAGACTTTTGTGGGTTCCGTTTACAGATGTTTTGCACTCTTAAGTGTGCCCATGTTTCAAACTATTGCAGTGTGATTATTATAAAATTATTTTCCCCATATGTTCCCAGAAAAGAACTAAATCACAGTATGTGGCTTTACCTCTTCCCTGGCCCAACAATTGCTACTCTGAGGCATTTAAATACTAGATATAACTTATTTTACTAGGAACAGAGACTTTACATGTGTCTAAAAACTAAAGCACATTTGTAACTTTCATTTTTAACTACTATAAAAGTATATGATCCTCAGACTCAGAGCACAGAGTGAGTGTACAGACTGAAATATAAAAATGATATGGTGATGCCATAAAAATGTGTTTGTGTCCTCTTTAGCCGTGCTTACAGGATCCACCACTCGCTCTAGCCTGTAGACTGAGATACTGAGGCAGAAGTGAAGTCATTTTCTAAAGAAGAAATATTCAGCTTCAGAAGTGATAGTTTTCTAACTGGCTAGCTGGCAGCAAGCGTGCTGGGATTGCTTGTTTGTGACTGTGATGATCACGCGAACTCAGCCTCCTGGTCTGTTATTGATAGGGTTGCAACAGGGTAGACTTGGCTGCTTCACCTGACAGGTAAGGCCTTTCATGAAATAGCAGCAATGATATATGCCAAAATCTCCCAAAACTTCTTGCAGGTATTTTTCTCGGAATTTCAGGCCTCCAGCCTTGTTACAAATTTGCATTCTCCAGTGATGACTGATTATGTGGTCATACTAGAAGATTGGTGGCCTTCAAGGCCCTGTGTCCCTGTGGTTAGAAGGATCCACGTGATCCATTCCTCTCTCAGTGCTAAGAAGTTTCCTCAGATAATTGAGGAAAGGTGCCAGTGTTCCAAGTGGAAAGTTAACTGATAAAAATCATTGCTCTTAAGATGCCCTTAGGGCTAATATATTTTGATATTTGACTGCAGCAACACATCCAGAAATGAATGAACTTCAACTTCTCTTTATAACAAGGCTTAGCCTTGCCGTAATTTCCTAAATAATCTTTGTAGTGATGTCTCTTGCAGGCAATGAAATCACTCTAACAGAAAAAGTGGTCTTGGGGTTTACTGGTCTTTCTATTTATAGTCCTTGCTATTTATTACATTTCTTTTATCATAGCTGTGTGCAAAGGCCACCTTTTCAGATTACGCTCAGTTCTTTCTGCTCTTCCCTCCCTACATGAACTTCCCGTAGTTGCATCCCCCCATGCTGCTAACTCTTCTTTATTTTACACAGTCTCCACCCTCCTTTCTTCCTGGAGGACAACAGCAGATGATGGAGTAACAGTGTCATCCTCCTGCCTCTTGCCAACGTGCAGCTGCAAGGAAGTTTTTCCTTAATGCTTCAGCACTGACGTCTGCTCTGCAAAGCCAGTAGGGATCTCTTTATTGACAGGCTGCGCAGAGGACTCTGCTGCCAGAGTTGTTGACTGTTGCTGAGCAGGGGGAAATGGGAGCTTTCAGTAGCTTATAAATTATGATAAATCTGATGCACTTTCATAGGAAGTGGGAAAGAAATCACACTGACACCAAGTCACTCCTTTCTCTTGCCAAGCTTCTGTGAGAGCATTTAACAGCTGGAGCTTCTTGAGGAAATGTCTGAAATCATAATTTACCACTGAGGTGACATGCTACTTTTTACTGGTGTAGATCTTCAGAATAGTGGCTTTGCTTTCACTGTTGAACCCCAGGGAGGGTGACAGAGGAAAAAAAATCCCTGGCAGAACTAATGGTGGCTCTTTCTTTGCAAGCCCTGGAATTGTTAGGAGACTGACCTTATAAATAGCAATTTCAGCCTGGTTTATTAAGCTGCTTTTATTAAATCATGCTTATAAAACCTCCTCCTCTTTTTTCTGGTTGTCATCTTGGAATTCCTGATTTTCTGCTGTTGTGAAACAAAGACTTCAAGAACTGAATTTCTCAGTCGAAGGTGGGATTAGGGATAATCCTACTTCTTTACCTGGAAGAGCAAAGTAAGGATATAATATTCTCTGCAACTGTTCCTGCAAGCTTTCCTCCCTTTCTCGTCTTCCCCTTGCACACTATCACCTGAAATTCATACAAATGCTGGAGAACTGTATAATGCTTCTCATTGGAAGGCCATATTATTTATATAACACTCAGATCATGTCCTTTAGAAACTGTTGCTTCTGAGCACTTTCCTGTTTGTGATTCTAGTTATCAGAATATTTTAAATGTCAATATTGGTAAAGGCTTTCTGTTGTTGGGTATCCCTCCATCAAACTTGTTTTTTGTTTGTTTGTTTTTCTCCCGTAAATATGCCTATAGGGGTAAATAGCACTTCTGAAATTCCAGATACGGATGACCAGGAATAGTTGCCTCCCTAAAGAGCTGGTGATTTAATAAACAAGAGCTGGAAGGAGTGGTGTTTGTTATGAAATGGAAAATAGAAAAGCAAGAGTCAGGTATACATACTTATGCACAGCACTGACTGGCAGGATGGACATTTAAAGCGAGGTCTTCAGACAGCTAGTCTCTCTCCTTTGACTGTTTAAGTAATTAAACTGTACCCAAAAATTCAAATAAGAGATCGCTTTTTCCAAACTGGTACATGCAAAGTCATCATTATCTGTGGATGGTTTGATGGATTGCTGAAGCAAAGAACTTGGTATTTATTGCAGGGATAATGAGCTCTGGAGAGTTTTTTGTTTGTTCTCGTTTTTTGGGTTTTTTTTTGTTTAGTGCCTGACTGGTTAGAAAACAGCTTTGGAAGAGGGAGAAAATGGCCCATTTCAGGAAATTTATATTATCTGTTCTCTCTTGTGTACATTAAGCGACATTTATATGGAAAAAAAGTTAAAAATATCAAGAGGTACTCAGTGCAGTTAGCACTGCCCTTTGGCTTTGCCTGGAATGCCAAATGCCATGCAGAAGCTCCAGCTGCAGGTCTGAGGTGACAGTAGCCCTTGCTAGGCAGAAGCCCCTCCTTGCCACAGCTTTATAAGTAACTCTCAAATGTTCTTTTTGTGCAGCCATGGCCTGCTGGGCAGTGTGAGAAATATAATAGTATGAGTCACTGATGTTAGCATTCTTATTAGCTATTAATGCATTTCAAATCAAGAGTCTATAGCCCACCTTGTTTTTGACAAATGACTTTTGAGATGAAACTCAGAATTTCTGAGATGAAATCCTGCGTACCCATAGAAGTCAATGGAATGCCACCCATAAATCTGCAGTCTCAGTAATCACACATTTCATAAAATCTGGATGAATTTCTTGAATGCTCAATTCTGTACACTGTATATTCCCCAATATCTGCATTTATAACAGCACATAGTCTTAATCTGTTAAAGAATTTTTGTATGATATGTGAACAAATTCAATCTTATTTTAAATCTTAAATTTTATGCAGGAAGCTTTGCAATAGCATCTGTTTTTAGGGCTTGAAGAACTTTGCATAAACAGGCATCATTTTAGGACTTTTGAAAAAAAGTCCCAGGATGAAGACGTTTCTGTTCTGCAGTTACCATGCTACTCATGTATTCTTTTCTATTTACATTAAATTTACAAAGCATATTTTAAAACTAATCATGCTTTTAAAAAAGTGAATAGAAATACATAGGCTGATGCTGTAGCAGAGTGAAAGCAAGAGAATGCTGTCTTTTCCCAGAAGCTGTAACATCTTCCCTGTTTAACTTCAGAGTCAGAGTTTGGAAGGGCTACATCCCTTCCGCTGGGCTGGGAAAGCTGGCACAGAGCGTGTGACAGTCACCCCTCAATGGGGCTTCTCTGCGGATGGGGTCTGACCATATAAGCACCCTGAAAGCAGTCTGAGCGTTGCTGGCTGTGGGTGCTGTGCACCTTGCCCAGGCTGCTTGGTATAACGCAGGATTATGTGTTCTTGCAGAGGTTGATTGGCCTCCTGGGTTTACAGAATACTATTATTAAACTATCACAAGATGTGACGTTTGTAAAAAGTCTGAAAGCTGGATCTCTATTGCTTAGGTGATTGGAAGATTAATACAGACTAGGGTGCAGATCATTTCTTGAGAAATAACATAAGAAATGATATGTGCTGATGGCTGTTGATTAACCTCACGCTCGTAGTAATCCCTAGGCTAGTCCCACTTGGAGAATTCATTTTTGTTGTTAATTACTTCTTAAAATTCTTAATCACCTCTTGTGAGCTTAAACACTTTTACTTCAACTGTTTCATGCACAAAATAAACCATACCAGATCTTTTAAAAAAGTTATGGGTTACTGGTTTATTAGTCAAATTAAACTTTCTTGTTTTGCTTTTTTAATGCATCAGCACCCTGTTTGCTATCATGTTGAAGCTTCAGAAAGATTGTATGTTTGATTTTTGTTCCTTCCCATTAGTGAAAAACTTGGCAAGAACATGAGACACAAGAGGAATAAATGTTAAACATCAGTGCAATATGGCTGCCATGGGCAGGATCTGAATTTGTTTCTTGACTTCAGTTTTTATTGTGAGGTTTTAATTACTGCTTTACCTATGGATTGTAAAGAGATTATATTAATAGTTCCCCCTGAAATCAGGTTTTATTAATATCTTGTTTTATTTTAATATTTGCACAAATATGTAGTTACAGCACTAATTGTTATATATGGCTAACCGTTGTCAAACCGTGGAGAGTTGAAATATTTTTAGATTTATATAAATGAGCATGTGTTACTAGGAGGACAAGTTAGTGTTATTGGTAGGAAACACAATCTCAGAGTACATGACATTATTTTGCTACTAGGTAAGTTGTTACTGATGACATACCTTCCAGTTTTGGACTTGAACAGTGTAATGGAAGTACCAAATAATACTTTTCTGGTTATTCTTATTACAATATAGATATGAACACTCTCTTTACGCTGTTTAAAAAACAGAGAAACAGCAAATGTGTTCTTGTAATAAGTTTCGTGAATAACGTTCTAGTCCTCAGCACAGTGAGTTATTGGTGGAAAGTCATGATGGGGGTTTCGGAAGTTATCTGGCCAGATTTTGTTGACACAATGAGTGACTTGTTAAGTTTCATTTTGCTTCAGCAAGTCAAGCTTACCCTCAGACTTTCCTGTGTCGGGACTTGGTAGGGATAGGGTGGTCTGTCATCCATACCTGGTGTTAACTGGCTAGAGACACCAGGAAGTCACATTTAAATAATCACATACCTAGTTAACTGTAACAATATATGTGAACCCTGAGGCTAGGACATGATTTAATCTTACTTTAATAATTTTTTTCCCCAGTGTCAGCCTTATCTTCATTTTAACTGCTGCAGTATTAATTATTTCCCTTTCTTTAGTGTTCAAGAGTGACTTGCCTGAATAAATGGCTTCCTTAATTGGCTAATTAAAGAGGTGTTACTGAACCAGGTTCAAATATCAGAACTTCCAGCTTTTATGAGGCGTAAGTGGCAAATATTAGTTGTTGTTTATTGTTATATTGAATAGTCCTTAGTAAAATACAGTTATTACCGAAGTTTAATTTCTGAGGTAAACAAGACTTGGAGAGATAGCAAATGCTACTAGAAACCTGGAGCAGCAAGAAAGCTATTCCCTGTTGAATTATAGAAGTAATGAAGTATGAAAATGACGACATTTAATATCTTAAATGAAAGCTGCTTCAGGGAGTGCTCCAGTGCTTTAAACTGGTTTCTGCTGATTTGGTCTCACGTGACTGATCCAACATCATGGGGTAACTACCGATTTCTCAAACTCCTTGAAAGAGCGAGTTCCTGCTAATGCTACCAGATTTCAAGGGGAAGAAGGTGATGGGTCAGTCTGCAACAATGAATGTGTAACAACTATATTTCGAATAGGGCCAAGTTTTATGACCTGTAATATTTTTACAGATTAAAAAGCCATTCATTTACAAATACAATGAATGGTTTCCCAGTAGAAGTGAGCTTAGTCACATGGCTCTTCCTACTTCTGACATTCTTTATGTGATTTTTTTAATGATTTTTTTAATGAAATTTTTCATTTTTTATGAAAGTTTATGAAATATGAAAGAAAAGCTGAGGTCCTCAGGCTTCTGTAGCTCTGCCTTTCCACTAGGAATTACAGGATGAAGATCATTTACTTAGTGATTCCTAAACACATAAGGCATCTATATCTCCACGAGGAGAGTAACTTCCCTGTGGAAAATTTCCATTTCTTACCTGATAGACTAATCTCATTTCTAGACTAGGATACACAGAGTCTTTTTTTGTCTTTTACTGCAATAAGCCCTATTATTGTTAAGAAAGTCTTTGGATCAAGTTTGTTTAGGCTAGTTTTATTCATGAAAATATCGCTATGAATGTTTGAGTAAAAGCTGTGGTTTCAGGAAGCTCAGAATCCACTCTATGTTCACGGCCTTGGGTAAGACAAAAGGGTAATACATGAAAGACTGCGGAGCTTGAGTATACTTAGATTTTGACTAACATCGGTATGTACTTGAACAGTTCTGTAACAGGCAATCTTTACTGTCAGATTTCACTGTAAAATGTATAGTATGAGTTCTATTTCAAAATTTAATGCTAATGAATGTATTAAAAATTATTCACTATTCATTGTTCCTCAGTGGTAGGATCAGAGGCAAACACCTCAAGCGTGGCCAGGAAAAGTTGTGGCGTATTGCTGTGAGGATGTGTAACGGTAGCTTTGTCCCTGTCTGCAGTGCCATAAATATGCTCTAGGAGGAGTTTTGGCTGGGTTTTCAGGGTGAGCTAATGGGACATGCTTCATCTCAAAAGCCCAAAGGGAAAGCGAGGACTAGATACCACAACAGCACGTGAGCGTGAAGCCTGTAGAGCCTGGAAGGCAGCTCGTGGCTCTGCCCTCACACTGCGTTTGGTTTTCTCTTGGTGTCTGTGTTGCTCTGCTAACTTTGCATCTAACTTCATGGGGTCACTCAAAGGAAGACCGAAGCATCTATGTTCTAAAGCGTATTGCAGAAATCTCTTGAGCACTTACCTTTCTCTTGGAAATCCTGCCACTTTTTTCTACTTTGATGGTGTCCAGATTTGCGCTTAGACCGGTATATTTTGTGCTAAATGTAGAACACTAAGCTGTATTCTGTTTCAAATGACTTCCTGTTCAAATAAATTAGGAAGGAAATGTCCTAGGGAAAAACAAACTCTTTTATACCTGGAAAACTCACACATAGATGACTTGTCAAGAATGCTGAGCATTTTGAAAAGAGCTGAGAAGTCTTTGCTTAACAAGAAAATGACTGAGTATATTCTATGAGGGTAGTTATTAAAACAGTCGTGACTTGACAGTCTGTGTGATCGAGTGGGTAGAAATTTGACAGCACCTCATCACATTCTTCCTTTGTTTTGTCTGCCATGTACTCTAAAATGTTACTGATATAATTAATATGCTAAAGAAAAGGTGTTTTTAGTTGCTGTATGGGCACCTCTCGCACACCAAGGTACATGCAGGATGTGTGAGACACTTGACATCCCACGACAGCGTGGCAGATCAGCACCAAAGCAGCTGAAACAACACCGTTCTGGCACTGTGACAGACCGTGTTCCTTAAGTGCGCAGGTTCCCTATAAACAGTTAGAGACCACTTTCAGTTCTAATTAAAAATAAAAATCGTGGCCTAAACACTTACATCTCAAATACTGACACTTCCTACTCAAGAAAATGTCTGCTTTGAGACTTTGCTGGATAATTGTTCTTGCATAATAGGGAGAATCAGTATGGTGTAGCAAAATAAATGCAAAATATCCGTTTGTACTGAGGTCTCTAACAGCCTTTGGATTACACATTTTTGCTTTTGCAGTCAAATGGGCGTGCATCTTTCTGTATCTTTGAGCTTAAGAATTCAACTTAGCTTTGTTACATCAATATTGAGTACACTGTTTCCTTTTTCAACTTGGGTAATAAAGATTTTAAAAATATTTCAAAATCCCTTAGGGCAAAAAAGAACTTGTATAAAGGAAGGGCAATGCATAGAATTATCATACTAATAGAAAGGCATGTGATGTGAGTAGAGTTATTTTACTTCTCTTTTTCTGTTGTGATTCAGGAGTTTGTTTTCTTCTAATACTTTCAGTATGAAACTGGGCATACATTTTAAAATGTCATACTTTGATCCTTGTAGCCACAGCACTTTGCGTTTAGCCAGAGTCTGAGCAAACAGACTGGGGGAGACATTTAAAAATCCCTACAGCAGCAACTTAAAACTATTTCTACTTTTGCAAAATGTTCATGTCTAGACCTGACCAGACAGGATTTTCTTCTGAAATGCCAGAAACTCCCCTAAGCTTCTGTAAGTTAAATGCTAAAATGTGAAGAATAACAAAAATGATAAAATATACTCAGAGGATGGCGTTTATGGGAAATTTGTTGCTTGCTTATTTTGTTTGACTGCCCTCACCTCCTTTTAGCACTTGCTCTACCTACCCTTGTTTTATACACGTGTGTGTTTTCCTGTTTGGCTGTGATGGTGACTGACGTAGAGCTTCTGGATATCCTTTGGTTGCAATGGTTCTGGAAGCTGTAAGCACTTCAGAGTTTGTAGGAGATCTGGATGAGCCTTTCGTGTACTTCATACTTGCAGTGCGGCTTTGTAGTGATGTCTGTTTTCAGGAACGTAATCGGAGTCAAAGGTGTGTCCATAAACCAGGTCTTTATGTCAGGGTTTCCTGCTGCGGCTGTGAATAACTGCTCAAGTCGGTGTATGTGTGGGTATGTCCAACAGGATTTGGATGCATCAGTGTAAGCCTGACGCCTGTCCTTACCCAGCTCAGGTTTTCAGAGGTCAACCAGCTAAGGTAAAGGCAGCTTAATTTCGGTATAGGCTCCCCAGGAGAGGAGGGCAAGTGCAGGAAGATGAGGTTGCCGCTGGAGAAGCAGCACAAACGAGTCCTCCTCTGTCGCTGCGGCGTGCAGCCGCGGGCTGCGGAGCCTGCCGGTGCGGAGGCAGAGTTACGGCAGGCGGACTAGAGCACTGCCGCCTTAGCTCGCATGCGCTTGGGAAAAGAGCTTGCAAATAAATTAAATGCCTAATTTCCATTAGTTTTCAATATTATCTGGGATCCAGGGTGCTGTTATGCCTGGGATTTCTTAAAACTGTTTTGAATCCTCTTAAGTTGTTCTGAGGGAGGAGTTGTGGATACACAGAATTAGCTGTTTAGATAGTTTTCCAGACTGCAAGACTGAACCAGGGCCACTTTACTTGTCTTTAGCAAGAGGAAGCTGAAGGAGAGGAGTGAGCCATGGGAGAGCTTTCTTTCACTTGAATAGGGTTAATGGAAGAGAACGGAGTTAGGAGGAGAAATTAGGATGAGAAGCTGGCTTGGATATGATACACTGTGGGGTGTGTGTTAGTTACCTAAAGACCAATGGTTAAAGCTAGCAGCTTACACCCTCTTTCAAATCAAGTGGCAGAGAGAAGCCCTTCAGGGATGTTTTGAAGAAGAAATCTCACACAGATGCCTTCACTCACGCCCTGCAGGGACTTAAATTCTGTTTCAAATGTCTAAAGTTCACTACAAGTATATCCTTTATTCTAGTATATACTAAATGCTGAACCCGTGGCCTGCATGGTGAGAGTATAACCAGACCTGAGACTGTAACGAGATGATCCCCACATGGGGTGACAAGCAGAACCTCTGCCCCTCTGCAGAACTTGTCCTTACTGCATCGTGCATGCCTGCACTCTCTTCAAAATGCACTCTAATGTTCGAGTCCATCATCCAAAGCACTGTAAGGAAATAATGGCCCTCTTAAAGAACTTAAGTGCATATATTTTATCCTACTATTGGAACAGTCTATAAGAACATATATATTTAATTATAGCAATGTATACACTGGGGTCCCCTTGTTAAATTGCTGCAGCTCAGTACACTGTTGCTAGCAGTTCGCTCCTCACTTTCAAAAATGTATTTGAGCTGAGTTTTCCAAGTACTTTATTATCTTTAAAACCTGAGACTTAAGATACCTTCATGAGAAAAGGACGAACTTCAGGTTTTTGCTCTTAATTATCACTGCCTATTTAAATATTTCATAAATATTTAAGTACTGATACACTGAATAGTAATAAAAAACCCACACAGAATGGCTACTGAATAAGTCTAGGTCTTCTGGAAAAGTAATATGGGGTCATCTTAGAGTTTAGATGAAAAACTCATATGGACTTGTTTGTAAGGTAGAGAAAGGAAATTTTATAAAATAACTATAAAATTAATTATTTATAAAATAACTTTGGAAATGTTTTGGAAATGTTTCTTTTAATAGTTTGTGCGGATAAAACTTACGAAGTGTTGCCCACTATTTTTTATAAGAAATAGAATGTGTTTTTCCTGATGTCACTATCTGATTCTAATTTGTTCTTCCCAGACCTAATTTTCTAGCAAAAAAAAAACCCTCTGTTGTTCAGAAAAAGTGAATAGAATAGGAGAACAGCAGGGGTATATGGGTTCAGGCCTACAAGCAAGTCCCTGGAGGGGGAAATGACTTTTTAAAAATCATGTTATGCTACACGTGCTCTGAACTAAGATTTTTGTCATACATTACTGGTCTCAGTCACTTATTGTGCTGTTCTGCGCTGTTGTCTCTGAGCTTTATGGATCTGCAGTGCCCTTTGACAGAACAGCTAGGCTTTACAGACTGCATGCTGTTCTCTGTCTCTGATTGCCAGGGTCAGACTTCTTGCTGCCTAAATGCCAAGCAGTGATCCACGTATCAGCACAGCACATGAGGGCAATAAGCCCTCAAGCTCGCACTCTTCGTGCAGTTGCCTCATAGCCTGACGGTGGGTGTGCTGGACTTGAAAATGTTACTTCGAAATAATTCAGAGCAATTGGGGACTGACGGTCGGGGCTGGGAAGATGGAAATAGCCCCTTGGATGGGGCAGAGCCCTGCTGTAATAGTAGGAAGTTATCTTTAGTTCCTGTGGTTTTCATTTGCTTTGGATTTGGGACAACAATTGTTTTAAATGCCAGCGAAAATCACTCCTGTTGCAGGCCCTTGTTCATCCAGCCCCCTGGAAAGAGGTGGCTGTTCAGTAGCTCTTTGGAGCCTGAGAGTGACGCCGTCACTGGCTCAGGGAGCAGCAGGAGCGGAATTCACTCCCAGCCCGTGTCCCAAGAGCTGACCATGTGTCTCTACCTTTGCCTGTGCAGAGAATTTTGAAACAGAGGCCTGTTTAGCATCTTTTTATAGGCGTAAGCAGTTTCACATTATAGGGAGTGCTAGGCAGAAACTAGGTAAGGGAAGCAGATAGTGCTGAAGCCTGTAGAGGATAAACCTGATGCTCCATACAGGAGTAGTTCAGCAAGCAGGTAAGCTGTAGTCTCCAAGTCTCTCTGGAAAGATGAGCATATGCAGAATGGGTTTGCTTTTTCTGCATTGAAATAGATGAGATCTCATGGAGTTGGTTTTAAATGAAGCAGCTCTGGTCTGCTTGCTTATGGTAATTATTCTCCTGGTATCTAATTAATTATTGGGAGCGATGCTGAAGAGGGTGAAGCAGTCACCATCAGGAGGCACTAATTAACATGCCAGTATGAGGAATAATGTAAATCTTAAAATAAGGAAAAGTGAATGCATATTGTATAATCCATTAGCTTTATAATGCTAGAATCAAGAGTCGCATTCAGAAGAAAGCAGAGTCTAATGGAGAGAACATGACCTGGTGAATGGGCTGTGTCTAATCTTCTACTTGTTGCTGCTTTTCTGCATGACCAAAAGCAGTTGTTTCCTTCCCCGTTTCTCAGTTCCCTCAATAAACTGTAAGATACATGCCTTTCCCAGTAAAGTCAAGAAATTTCCCCTCCCTCTTCTCCCAGATTAATATGGGAACACTTTCTTTCTGTTAAGAAGACTGTGTTTTTTTTTTTTTTTTTTTTTTTTTCAGAAACTTCTCTACTTGAAGAATGAATGAGAATTAATGGGCAATTAATTTCCCTTGTAATAGGAAAATATAAAAATGCTACTGCTATGAAATCTGGTGAATAGGTCAAGTAAGAGGTAATAATCTATGAGGGCTTTTAATTAGTTGATGGTAACTTATGCTACTGCATGTTTTGAAACTATTTATGGTAATATTTTATAATAATGGCATAGAATGATGCAAAATAAATGCTACTCATATGTTCTATGTTAAGAAGTGTACAAAAGATGCTGATTCTGAAAGTTAAACATGGGAGCCTTTTCCATTTCTAAAAGCAAACTAAAAAGTATGATATACTGAAGAAATATATTGCCTTTAAAATGTGAAACAAGTGATTATGATTTAATGATTTATCATGTTTGTTGTTATCATTCCTCTTCATGTTCTGGTAAGTATATTCCTTGAAAATACTTAATAATAGAAAGTGCGAACAATATCGCTAGTTTTGCAATTGGTTAATTTTTTCTATTATTATAGAAAGCTGCTGCCTCCATTTAAGAGTTGGTGTCTTTTAATGTTTGAAGAAATATGCGCAACTTTATATATCCAGCACTGAACCAAATGTCTCTCCTTTATTCAGCACTGAAACCTTCCTAGAAATTGCTTTAAAGATTTGGATGGCTGTGTCAACACTTAATGAATTTTGGCCATCATAAATCTCAGATGCCCTCACTGAGTGAAAACAAAAATTATCACAGTTTCATAGCCTAAGCTGCCCTCGCCATATGGTGAGTGCAAATGTTTCTAAAGCAGCAAATGTTCTGTCAGGGGTTTCTCGGTGATGTTTTGATTGGATTGCTCTATTATCTCAACAAGTCTGCCAAAAGAAAGCACCTGCGCAGTGAAAAGTGTGCCCGAGCTGCCAGCCTGTAACAAGGGGAGGAAAGTGAAACATGTGGTGACGAGTTACCTGTCGCCAGACACGCTGAACAGGTTGGGATCAATTCTATACATCACCCTATTGCTTTTTGTTTAAAAGAAAAGAGAGGGGAGGAAGGACCACCCTAGCTTGCTGGATTGTGTCCTTAGGTTAAAAGTGATTGACACAGAAAAAGCAGAAGCTTTCACGTGAAATCAAGGCTAAGCTACAAATACTGTCCGCTGATATATGTTTACAGACCATCACCATTTATTTAAAACATGAAAAATAGTAGTTATACTGCACTGTTCTCAGGACTTGAAATTCAAACTTGCTGATCGCTGGAAGGGTGTGAAGTCCTGGGAGGCTGCTGCACATAAGCTCAGCGAAACAAAAGCAGTGGTGTCCACATGGAGACAAAATGACGATGGAAACTGGTTAGGGAAGGGAAGAAAATGCCCTTTTCCCATAAAGCTAAAAAGAACTGAGTGGAAGTGCATAACAGCCCCAAGAAAAAGGCTTGAGTAGAGCTACTAATGGGCATTGGTATTAACAGCTGCACAAGAACCTTTTGGGATACATATTTATCCCCGTTCCAGAGATGAATAAGGGCAACATCTTATGCTAATGTTTTAAACAGCTCCGATGAAGTTCTGTAAAATTGAACCACTCTTTCACATGTAATTCCCCATGTGCCAGCTCTACCTTTTCGCACTGTACATTTTCAGTGGAGGGGGAATGCCGAGGCTGAACACAGAGAAACATCACTTGGGCGTTCTTGGTCCCTGTGCCTGACGCAGGGCAGGTGCTGCTGCGGAGGCCGGGTGAGGTGGCGGGTGTGCGGCAGCCACGGGCCGTCTGGTGCCTTGGCGGCCGCCTGGTGCAGCCGTGCTGTGGCGAGTGCCTCGCCTGCGCGCGCCGCTCCAGCATCTCCCTTCTGCCGGCGCTTCGGAAGTGCAGCGCTGCGCTAGCCGTGCTGACCCCGGCTTCCTCGCTGATGCGGCTTGCTCTTGAAGGAATTCGGGCTTCGAAATAAAATCAAGTGTGAGGAAAATCGATTTGAGTTCTCTTTTGAGATTTTAGCATGATAGAGAGGGGTCACCTCTCCCTCCAGCATTCCCCAAATTCACAAAATATAGAAGTGATATTCCTCTTTTCCCTTGCCCTGTGTACACTTTGGGTAGTTTATTGACTGTTTTCATCTTTTCTCCCCTAATCTCTGTGCAGCTTTTCATAGTTGGCCTCAGTCTGAAGGAGACAAAAAAGGAGAAAAAGCATGAAGGCAGTGTTTGCAAAACACATCTCCTGCATGCTTTTTCTCAGCTTCAGGCCGTTTTGCCTGATATTGCCACTCTGTCCTCTTCCCTCCCATCCTCCTGCCAGTGTGGCCCTGCCTGCAGCCAGGCGTAATCCAGTGTGACACTAATGTGGGGTTTTCCGTTGTCACGTCGAGGCTGCATCTTGTGCGTTACCTATCATAATTTTCTCCTATCGTAATTCTTCTCTGCCATACTATCTCCAAGTCATCCTTTATGGATGCTAAGTACAATTTGGGGTTTTTGCAGCGTTTCATGCAGTGGAGCCAGGTCTCGTTTGAGCCTTAACTCTATTTATTGTCAGAATACAGCATTGTTCCTCTTTTCCATTCTTCCTTTAG
The DNA here is from genome assembly GCA_013398735.1 of Nothocercus julius. Classification (NCBI taxonomy): domain Eukaryota; kingdom Metazoa; phylum Chordata; class Aves; order Tinamiformes; family Tinamidae; genus Nothocercus; species Nothocercus julius. The sequence goes on from VZSV01000110.1 coordinate 1,105,890, forward strand.
TTCAAGCAAGTTATTTCATAAAAAGGAAAAGCCCTTCTCTTAGAAATGGTGGGAAAATATTCCAAGACCCCAGTGTCTTGAATGGGAAGTATTTTTAAAAGGGTGCAATTCTTCCATGCTGTCAGGACCCACTCTTGCAGGAGGAGCAGGACCTGTAAGCAGCTCACTAAAGACCCTCCTGTTAGCTGAGTTAGCTGAGTTCTTGCTGAGACACTTGATACCAAGGCCATCTGAAATAATACAATTGAGGGCCATCTGAATAATAACATTCTATAATAAGAATATAAAAATTGATCTAAATGATCACTGAGATTATTCTTTACCACAATAGATCATCAATTTGAGAATCGCCAAAGTTTAAGTTGATGGAAGGAAACACATATTTATGAAATCTATGACCTTTTAGACAACTTCTTGTAAGATGGTTCAAAATTTTGATGCAGCAATGTTTCTTCTAATGATATTGGAGAGGGAAAAGGTGAGTGCCCCATGATCTGATGCGTAACCCAAGTGGCAAGTACAGGCAAACCCTTCTCTGGTAGGATTAATAACTTAAATTTATTCTTTAATAGACATTCTGGCTGCTTCCTCAAGCATCAGAAGTTAGCCACTGCTGGGCGGATCAGGCCTCAGTGCGTGTGCGCGCGTGCACGTACGCAGGTCTGGTAATGTCTGGCTGTATTTACTTTTTGGCACGGAGTTAGTCCTGGAAGTAGTCTGGCCACAGCAGAGCCGCTTTCATGCGGGCAGGCGTGTTGCAGTGCAGCGCGGGGAACGTGCTCGCCTGCGTTTGCCGGAGCGCAGAGGCCGCGGCGGTGTCGCGCTGCCGCGCGCGGTGCCCGCGCTGGGACCGCCACGCAGCGTGCCGAGCACGGGCGGCTGGGGACACCACAGCAGGCCGGGCCTCGCCGCGGTGCTGCCGTGCGCGGGCACGTGCCTGAACCGGCGGGCTCGCGTTGGAGCCACGGAGCGCAGCCTGAAGCGGCTTGGAGGGATCCTTCTGAAATTCTCAGGTAACTTGCTACGCTTGCTTTCGTGCAAACAGTATGCACTACAGGAAAAGGTTATTTCATCCTCTGACTCTTTAATTCAATTATATCATAAAACTCACTGTGTACTTCAAGAATAAATTAACTCAAGATGTTGTTCTGCTCTCCATCTGCTTCATATATTCCTTCTACTCCTGGATCAGTTTAAGTGATTTTTTTTTTCTATCAAAAGCCATAGGCATTTTTTCTTGTTTGCTTTTTTAATGGCTCTTTGTTTCAGCAATTTCCTCTTAAACCAAGTGACTTTTTTGTTTTCTCTTTTTGATCTTGTATGAAAAAGCAGCCTGCAAAATGAAGTTAATGGCTGTCTTATACCTGTGTTGCTGTCACTTGTTTTCCAGCATGCTTTTCATTTTCTTTCTGCGGCCTGTCTTGCTTTCAGAAAACAAGAACGTGTGCTTGTAAAGCAAATGATCAAAGCCGAGTTGCATGATTGCCCCCGGGTACTGAGAGAGGCAGAAAATAGCAGGAAATGGTACTGGAAATGACCAGATCTTTGGTCTGAATTCAACTTTGTCCCTCAGAGGTAGAGATTCCCTTTCAAAGTCATTCTCTCTTTCAGTCGGACCAGCTGCTGGTGCTGCCCAGGGTGTCAACTCTGGTGTTAGCCATGCTGAATAAAAGATGACTGTGTAATGGAGAGTCTTCCTTATCCTCTCTGCTGGCAGGAATGCAGTTCTCAGGGCAGAGGAAAGAGTAGCAGTAATGACGTGCAGACTTCTCCCCATGTCTCAAATGAGCCTTGGATTAGTAGGGTAACTGGGGACGTGTGGTTAATTAATAAATCACTTACTGCTGTTTAACAGCAGATCAAGAAACAAATGTTGATAAATAAGTCACTCGTTACAAGATGTGACTCTGCTTAGCGGGTCAAAAAAGCTGCAGCAGCTTTGCTAAAAATTCTAAAGAACCTAAGATTGAGCCATGCTGGTCAACTGTGAAGCAGGGAAATTACATTCAAAGCAGTGTCTGTGGGAGTCTCCATCCTTCCATTGGGTGAGGGCAGTCTGTCCAATATTTGTATGCAGGAAGTCGGACTACGTAGTGTCGTGCAGTTTCCTTAAAAAACTTATCTTGGGAGGCCCAGAGGATTGTTTTCAATCAAATCTAAATTGCAGTTTGCAACTTGAATTTTGTCAAGGACAGAATATTTCGGTAGTAATGATGAAAATATTGCTAAAATTAGTTCCAATTAACTTCTGAGATGCCTATGTTTTTTGTAGCGCAGGTTTAGAGGGTCAATTCCAGCCACTCAGGCGCTCTCCTGCACTGTATCTAACTGAATGAAAAAATGGGCTTCTTTCCTTAATGGGCTTCTAATATTAATTTACATCTTTAGAGTGTATTATGCTATATTCAGTATTTCTTAAAAGCTAAGCATCCTGTGTAAAAACCAGGGAGCCCCCGTGCTAACATACCTACTGTTTGTGAGCATAAAATTTCAGCCTATTTAGTCAGCTGTTTTGATTTTGCCATGTGCCTGAAGTTTGTTTCATGGATAGGTTTTAGTCAAAGGTTTAGGTCTCATTTGTCTCTTTTGTAATGTCTAGTCTTCCAGTCTCTCTAACGATCACATGGATTTAATCACTGTAGATTTTATTTCATTCTAATGTTTTACTAAAGCGAAAATTTAATTTTATTAAGATACATTTGTTTGCTGCTTCATAAAATGCAGAAAGGTACATAGTATGTATTCATGCCTTCACTTGCTTCAGGGGAAGTGATTCAATTAGCTAAGTAATAAAAATTAGCTTAGTGGTGTGAGGTGTGTTTGTATCTGGGCTTTTTGCTTTTTTTCCCCTCCTTTACTCTATTTAAATTCATGTCCTTATTTCTCAAAGTGTCTACATTTCCAAAAATGCAAGACTTAAGTATGTTTGACTTCTGTCACAGATAGTAACTGCAGGTAGTTCCTGATCTTTTGACTTTCATGTGTCACGTTTTGAGGGTGACACTCTCCTCCTACCCATCTGTCTAATCAGCTGCTTCTGAACTTCTCTCTAACCCAGCCACAAGCAAGGGGAATGATTCCTCCTTTTATAACTTTTCGAATAACAGCCTGGTAATTTCTGGAGAAATGTAAAAGTAAATCATTATTTTTTAAAATGGATGGGTGTGGAGAATCTTGTACGAGCTAAGTGAATTACAGTGAGCAATAACCTGTTATGAAAACACTGCATTTTGCTAGAAAAATCTTTCAGCAATTGTAGATGTGTTTGAGAATATAAAAAATGTGAATGGTTGAGTGCAAATAAAAAAAAGACTTATTGTTAAATATACTGATTTATGTTTTAATACACATAGAAAATACTAGTATATTCATTTATGCTATTTATAGTTTGTTATGGATTGTAACATTCACAAACAAAAATCAATTAAGAGTAGTAATAGAAAAATGCAAGCAATGAAGCATAGCCTTGTATAACCAGAAATAAAAGTAAGGACTGAAACACACTACATGCATTTAACATAATTACTAAGGAAAACAGTGAAGCTTCTAAGTGTGTTGGTCAATGTAATATCGGTGATGTGGATGAAGACTTTGATATGTGGGTATGTGGATGAAGAGTTTGAAACTCTACAATTTTATCATGACCTTACTCAGCCCTGTGGTGTCTTCAATCAGGAGAGCTCAGCGAGTGTTTCTTTAGCCTGTTAGTGTAGAGAGCCACAGGAAAGCGCTCGTGTGCCTGTAGTGTGTGGAGTGCAGTCAGGTCCTGTGTCTCCAAGGGAAAGAGCTGCTCTCCTGGAATGCCAGAAGGAGATTCCTTCCTCTGGGAAGATTCTTACTTCTGTAAAAATCCAGAAATACTTCACATGGGCTGAGGCTCTTTCATACACAAAGCCACATTTGGGCCGCCCCATGAGTTACATTAGGTTAACAGCAATTATCCTTGATTCTAACTGATGAATTTATACAAGTAAAAGAACCTGTACGAGAGATTAGCATTAGGTGATTAAGGCAAAATTTCCTAATCTCCCATTTGACATTTAAAACCCGCATTTAGGAATTTAATGGTTCAAAGTAATAGATTGGTACCTTTGAAGGGCTCTGGTATCTGTAATGAGAAATTGTGCAGGACCTTATTAGCAGAGTTTTTTGGTGCTCTCTCTCAACCTAGATGTCTGATATGAGAATAATTGGGAAACAGATGGAAAGCCAATTTTCACTGCTTATATCTTCAGACCAGCTGAAAAACAATTCATCAGCTCTTAATAGAATATAATCGGGAAAGTCCAACTCTGAACGGTGAGGCTGATTCAAACTTTCTGAACTGCTGAAGGTCACTAAGGGTATCTTGCAATTTGCCTGTGTTTCTGTCTGTAGCTGAGTGCAACAGCAAGGGCTTTTTGGAAACAAAACTTAAGCACTGAAACATTTTCAGGTGTCCAATCTGAAATTATGCTAAGAGTAATGACCCGTGGAAATATCCTGTGTCCAAACCAGAAGGCAGGTGGCATCCTGCTGCAGTCCTGGGTAGCCCTGGAAGCAAGCTGCAAAGGTGATGATGGAAACGAAAAAGTGAAGCAAATCCTTCTAATCCACCACCCAATTGTATTAGCAAATCACCAGGTAGTTTGGCTTATAGCATGGTAGCAAAGCACTTTTTTTTTTTTTTTTTTCCCCTCCTTTTAAAGGTGAAAAGGAAATGAAAGACTGGAATTAAATAAGTAAATAAAATCATAGTGTCAGAGAGAAAAAATTCCGAGAAACAATGTGATAGATGAAAGGACTGCATTGCTTTTTGGAAAGCATTGTCTCACATAAAGCTATAGGTGTTCAACACTTACTGATCTGCCTTTCCAATAAGTCTGATACACTCTGGACAGACTTCTGTAGATGAACACATACCAGATAAATCCATATGTTGAGAAGCCTGTGTTGTACAGAAATCATTATTTCAAAAACAATCAAAAAGAAAAACACCTTTTGTAGCAGAGATGATCTTCCTTGGCTCCCAGTCTGGAAAGTGCTCCGATGGCCTGTTCTCCATGAGCAGGACTTAGACTGCTTCAAGAATAAAGCGCGCAGTAATTCTTGGGAGAGGCAGCAACTTCAGCTCCCCTGCGTAGCCCAGCAGGTGCCACGGAGGCAGCTTTTGGCTTAGCACAGGACACGGGGTGACTGCTGTAGCAGCTGATGACCAGCAGACCTGATGTGATTTCCTTGTAGGGCCACTTTTCCTGTGTGATCCTGGGATCTGACCAAAGATGATCTGACAAAAAGTGGAGTCTCTGCATCCAGAACCACTTCAGGTCCATCTGGGAGCTACTTTCTGTTCCTTCCTTGCCCGTTTCTCTTCAGTTGGAAAATGATTATTTTGGGAGATTCCTACCAGTGAAGAAAATCTGAGTTATCTGTATAATCACTTTGTTTTACGGCAATAATTTTAAGTAAAATATAGAGCTCCTTCAGTATTTTTGTATGGAAATCCTACCTGAAACAATCATAACTATCATTCAGTTATCCGTATCAAAAAGAAGCAAATTCAAGCAGACAAACCTGCTGGTTTGTGGTTACTGAGTCTGTAAAATCATAGGATAAAGATTTTTTTCCCCTCAAACTCTCCCTGCCAAACCCTATGATTGAACAGTAGATTTGAAATATTCCTCTTGTTATATGTAGAGACTAGTATTAGTGCTTTGTTTATTTTCTTTTCAGCAGAAAAAGGTAACTGAATAGTTATTGGCTGTGGAAATGAATGTGTGATAGAGCAAACAATCACAGAGTTAGTGCAAGAGCAATGAATCGGAGGGAAACAAGTTCCTGAGGAAAAGAAATTTTCCTGTAAGGCCTTTTCCTGGAGGAGAACAATCACCTAGTGCAAAGATTTTTGCGTGAAAAACTTGTGTGAAAACATGTAATGAAGCAGTGCAGGGCAGATAAATACGCACAGCAGAGTTTTTATCATTAGAAACTTGCATTAAAATCACAATTTAATTTGTTTTGTAGTCATTCTTGAGTGGAGTTGAGTGCAATGCAGAACTAGTGAAATATTTGGGACTGTTAGAGGTTTGTCACTTAAGTTATATGTCTCTAGAAGCTTAAAAAAATAATAATTAAAAAATTCTTGCATCTTGTTTTTCTGCTGAGAGAAAAGCTAGGAAAGATTTAGGCTTCTTGTGCTGCCAGGAATCAAAGCCTCACGGTAACATGAAGAAGAGTGTGGGATAGCAGCCATTTTAAAAACAGTCCTCTATGGAGTTCCCTCTTGGAAAACATCATCTGTCAGTCTCTGGTGTAGAGCCTTGAAAACACAAAGAAAAAGACATTAATTAAATGAGAATTAAGAAAAGCATTAAGTAAAATTGCTAAAAACAGCTGAGCTGTCTTGAAGTATTTGAGCATTTTTGGTACGGGGAATTTTGAAGCGTATGAAAAGCTTATTTTACATTGATCCATTAGGGAACAGAGTTAGGGGAATTGCACATGCTTTTTCTGTAGTTGCAGTGTCATATTTATAGGATCTGTTTGTAAATGGATATACTTTTCTTTCAAAATTGCGTTGATGGGAAGCAGGTGTATGGTGTCATTTCCCCAGACCTCACAGAACAAGGACAGCAAAGCTAAAGCCAGCAATGCTTTACATTATTACGTGATATCTACATATTCGTTATATGGGACATGTTCTGGCTGTCAGCCAGCGAGAACTTTTTTCTTTTGCTGTTTCATGCAGGAATGTTATAAAGAACCTTATTTGAGATTGAACAGTTTTCCGTTTTCAAAAGGGGAGAATGATACATATTTTTCTCAGAATAATGTTGAATATTGTCATTCATTTCAAATAATGTTTTGCCTCGTACAGTGATAAATCATTTATCGTAACTGGGGAAACTAATGTATTGACAGGTGATTGTGTGGATTAAAAAGAATAAAACATCCTCTCAGCAGATTTAACTGAATCCAGAGCTAAAGAATTAATGACATTTGAAACACCAGTAATATGTTGGCTTATGTCACTCTGCATTATGCTATGTGTTTACTTACTGGTCTGTGTTCATTTTGTGAGCAAATTGGGATGTTTTCCATGAGGCATTATGGTCTATGGCTAAATATTTCATAGGATTTTTACCACCTGTAACTCCTTACATCTTGTAGCTTTATTTAAAAAAAATATAGGTTTTATTACTTATTGCTATCTCGTGCTAATGCAGATGGTCATTATCGGCAGTGTGCCATCTTTATTTTCTCCTCTCCTAAGTATTTTCAGTACAAGTATCTGAAGCGGCGGCGCTGCGTCCTGTACTGCAAGCCCTGTGGTTGTGGCAGAGTGCTGTCCTGAACAGAAAAGGCCTGGTAAGCTCTTTAAATTACAAACTCAACATTTTTATCCTTTAGCAAGAGGAATAACACAAAGCGTTTTTCATTGCAAGTACAAGTCAACAGCTCTAAAGTTTCCTAGAGATGCCCAAGAGGCATCAAGGTTTTCCCCTTAGGGAAGCAGAGGTGGAGTTAAGCTTAATGTGGGAGAACTCTTTTGAACTTCCCCCTGAATCTGTGCCACAAGATGTTAAACTAGCTCTATGTGCCAAAGGCAGGCATTTCTAATACACTCCACGTAGCAGTCAGGTGAAGTGGTTTCCCTTCTTTAAAATTGCCCTTGGAAAGGTTTTGTCTTTTCCGAGTGCCCTAAAAGGTAGTTAGCCTGTGCTATTGCTCTGGTGATGGGGCCCGATGAAAGGCCTGTCTTGCCCTGGCCGGTGGCCCTGCGTGGCTAACGGCCCTCCCTGGCCGTCCGTAAGGGCGGCCGGCTGGATCCATGCTGGGCAGCGTGGCGGCGGCACGGCTCCGCACGCCACACGTGTCCCGGGCTCCCGCTCTTCACTCACCCGTGCACCCTCCCTGCGTGTGCAGTGCGCAGGCAACATTTATTGGGCTTGTGTGCGTGCCCCGAGTTAGAGCTGGGCCCCGGGCAAGCTGATAATCTCTGTCACCACTGGGGTGACGGCGGCCGTGGCAGCGTGGCAGCCCTGGCTGCTCCCGCCGCCGCGCTGACCGCCGCCGCAGCTGCGCGCAGTCAGCAGGCGCCTCTTCAGGAGACGTTTGCACTGTTCCGGCTTCAGCAACCCCATTCTTCAGGATGATGCAAGGCAGGTTGCTCTAAGATGGACGTATCCTGCGGGTGCTGCAGGAACCGGCCCCCTCAGGCCTGTCTGACAGAGGAGAGAAATGATGTGTGTGCTGGCATATCACTCACCGCATGAAACTTCACTACAGTGGAGTAGTCCTGGCTTTCTCCAGGAGTCACCTCCCGTTTGTTGGTCAGGGAAGCAGTACCCACTGGTGGGAGCAGGCAGCAACCACTGCCTGGGATGACAGGGGTCACTTAGTAGGTGCAGAACATGGGGAAGTTTCCTGCAGGGGAGAACAGGGAACTACCCACACTCTTGCAGCTAAGGTATCTATAAGGGAGGTGGCAATCAGAAGCCTGTCAATATTTGTACTCTTAACAACAACAAAATATAGAACCGTCTCAGTTCCTCCTTTCTTCTCCCATATGATGTCCCTTTTTAGCTCCCTTCTCTCCTGTGTTTCCCTGGCTGCCGTCATGCCCTTCTGCATCTGGCTGCCTTCCCCCTCCAAGAGCGCTTGGCTCTGGGTCGAGCGGAGTCGCTGCATGTCTGGCACGCCAAGGGGCCTGTGCAGGACGGTGATCTGGCGAGAGGAAAGTCAGCCTGGCCTCCTTGGCTGCGAGGCAGGTACATTGGCCATGGACAGGTTTTTCCTGTTGCTGGCAAGGAACCAGGGCTAGAGGCTGGCCCGGAAATCTTGCGGGTCATGACTAAGCTCCAAGCACAAAATCAGTAGAAGCAAAAGGAGTAGCTCATGAATTGAGCTCTGTTGTCTAAGGCTGCTGTTACAGCAAGGCTGCTCGTGCAACAGGGTTAGGCTGTTTTTTAACATCTGTAGTCATTTTGTGCACAGAGTGTAGTGTAGTGCCATGTAATCCAGAAAGAAGATGCAGTGCATGCAAATGGGAGATTTCTGTAAATGTTTCTCAAGATTAACGTAAAAGCGCTGCACTAGGGGAGTGCAACATCGTAACACTTCGCATACAGTCCAGCAATGTGGTTTGGTTTTACTCAAAAACTCTTGAGAAGCTCATCAAGGTGTGAGTCAGCACATGAGCCAAATACATGCAAGATATGGAAAGTTGAAATCACGGAGGCCGGCAGAGGCTCATTGTATATATTATCAGTGCCGGTGACCATACTAATACTTTATAGACAGCCAGAACTAACCAGCTGTTAGGCTAGGTAAACCAACTAACAAATAATGGCTTTCTACTCCTTAAATTGTGTTCATGATGCTTGCAGGGTCCCTTTGTGTGTCCTCCTTGGTTTGCAATTAGAGGATGCAGGACTTCTTCTAGTGTGAGCTTCTATGTTGTAAATATATCTTAGCAATCTTTCAATATGCACGTAAGAATAAGTGTATTGTTCAGGAACCTTTCTTTAGGGCATTTTTTTATTATTTATTACTATATATTTCATATAATATAATGAATTTTCTATTATATATAGGTTCTGTCTTTTTTATGTTAGAAGAAATGACTGTTACAGTTGTCCAAAAAGCTGGACCATCTATTAGTTTTGTGGAGGCCAAAAAATGGCCTTCTGTGGTGGTAAAAATTCTTTTGTCACTATTAGCTTGTGCTGCTGATGATTTTAGAAATCCCAGAATTCAATTCTCGAAATTTTCCTTGAGAAGCTGTCTTTTAAAATAGCCAGAGATGCTTTACAGAATACCTTTTAAGTTAGCTGAATTGTAAAATACAGTATCAAATAGATTGTCGCCATACCAAAAAAAATAAATAAATCCCCCAGCTGTAAGTTACTCTGTGTAAACAGCGTTTGTAGCTGGGACGGTTTGCTGCACGGCGCGCAAGCAGGCTGCTGCTGGGTTGAGGAGGTCTCGCTGCCAAGGTGTGCACGGCAGCAGCGCTTCTGCTCGTGCTCTGCGCCTCCCAGCAAACTCCGCGCAGCCCTCCAAGGGGGAGCCCTAGAAATTAATTGCCTTGCTGGATAAGGCAGTACGCAGGGCAGCATGAGAAGCTAGTATTTCACAGTCATTTGACTGTCCCCTGCGACAAAATAAATTATTACCTATTTAATTATGTAAACAGCTTGTAAAATGTATAACGAATCTGAGAAGAGGTGTAATCAGAGGCAATTCATTTCTTTGAAAATAAAAAAATAACTATAGCTCTTCTAGCTATTAATATCATAGGAATATTGTCTCCAAATTCCTTCCTCACCAATATGAGGCTAGGTAATTCATTTATTGATAACTGCGTAACAGTTACTGTACTACAAAGTAGGTGGAAATGCATAAAGCCTATGAGTTGTTTCTGTGGGTGATTAACTGATGATGATGTTGTTCAGAGGTTTGCTAGTACCCAAGAGCTGAACGGAAAAGATCTGACATACAAATGGCTAACTGGAAAATAAGCACCAGTACATTGGACATCCACCCTTTGGCTTTTGGTGTAAACAAACTCAAAGGTTTTTGAGAACAGAACATGCAAACCTGAGCAACATGCAGCACAATCACACGACTTCAACCTTGATGGTGATGTTATGGTAGAGAAATTCTGCCAGATAGAGAAATCCACCCCAGGACTAAATCATTCCCTCTGTATCCAAAGTTGGCTTCCCTTCTGCTTCACCGGCAACAGTAGTGACCAACCAGCTTGGCTCCTGTAAGAGTTAGAGTATGTGACCTGGGAGTTTTAGTATTCCTCAGAAGTGCAGTGAACACTTCCAAAAGCAGAAAATCAGTCTCTTTGATCTGGAGGCAAATGTTGTATGGTAAATCAAATATAGCTAAATGAGTAGAGAATAATTTAAGGTTAAGTAGGGTTTTTTTGGTCATACTTCAGATGTGTGTTTTTTCAAACAGCTATTTATTCCTTCAGACAAGCATATCCTTCCATCCCCTCAGCCTCAGCTTTCTACATGCTTTTGTTTTAGTTCCAGATCTTTAACAGAGTTGACCAACATCTTCACCTTCTAAATTGTTTCTTCGGTTTGAAAAGGTGCTGCTCTCTCCTTTCATGCTCCTGACAGAAATTTTTTTTAATTTAATTTTTTTTTTCTGATTTTGTTTTGAGAGAAGGTAGTTCAGTTTGTTGAAAGACTGAACCAATTCACCAATTCATAGTCTTTAGAGGTCAGAAGTAAGAATTTCTGAAGCTGGAAATGACTGTGCTGGATATTGGAGAGGGCCCTAGGTTCCCCTGGGCTCTGGGGAAGAAGCTAAAACATTGGCTTCTCTCTGTGCATCTGCTGACTTTTGCTGTTGATGAAGTATAGTGATTATGTCAGCTGATTTCCTCCAAAAGATACTAAAGACTTGGAAGCCTGTGCTGCATGTCTGGTAGGAGTCCTTCATTGATTTCTTTGAAATATTAAATCAGGAATAAATACTATGTGTCATCTATTTTTAATGAAAACTTGGGCCAGATATTGTCCTCCCATCCTGTTCTATGAAGTGGCTCCTCTCTAATTTCCTAATTATTCTCTAGCTTAGAAGAGAACTTCTGCCTTCCTGCATGTCGTGCAATTATTTACAGCTAACCAGCGTTAAATGTCACTGTTCAGATAAAGTGACATTTTAAGTTCTTCTTGGACTGATGCACATGATTCTACAAAGGAAGTGGTGAATCAAGTAGCTACTTCTGCAAGTCTGTCGTTGGCTTTTTTCTCTGATTTACTTTTAATCTTGGAGTTAAAGTGGGAAGGGAGAAAAATGGGTTTGGTTATTTTTTACCTTCACAGGTTCTCTCATATTAATCAGAATGAGGTCAATTACTGTATTTGGCTTGCTCATTGTGCAAATAAGAACATCTTTAGTGGATGAATAATTCAATGTTGCAGTCTTATGGTCGGAGCAATTTACATGCTGCTTTAAAACATTTTTTCAGGTGTGACCTATGGCATAGTTCACCACAAATGTGAATATTTGGGAAATTAAAAGTAGGCCCAAAATGGAACTTTAAAATGAAACTCCTTTGAAGGTCCATTATTGCTTAAATATGCATGTTTATTAGTTTCATTGTCCTGAAGCCCAGCATAAAACAGATAATTTCCTTTTTACTGATATCAGCGAGAGTGGTAACACTGGTTTCATTGTGTATTCTAAATGCAATATTTCTTCCTTGCCTTTGTCTAGGAAACCTATAATCAATGGAGGAATATAAAATAATTCTGAAATATTTTATTTTGTTTATCAGTGAGTATATGATGGTGTACATAGCTAGAAACAGGTACTCATTTTATGTTGTCTACACAAACGTAGTGTATCCAAAGGAAGAAATCATTTTAAAAGCTTTCTTGACATTTACAAGTCACGTAGCTATGTTAACTTGGCTAATGATGCCAGCAGATCCCCTGAAGAAATTTGCACATTTTGTCGTGTTTTGTATGCAGCCACTTTTTTAAATTTTGTGTTTGGTCCTATAGACACTTTTGGAAGCATATGTTGAAAGTTCAGTTTTACTGTACTTACAGTATACACAAGCCAAAAAAAGATTTACTAAGATTAATACATGAGGAGAACATGCAATTTGTTACTGCTTAGTGACTGCTAGTTGCTATATGGTTTACTAAATTCCTTTTCATTGTTGTGTACCTGTTTGGCCGCAGGCTTTCCTTCTTGTCTGCATGCGAAAAAAACATCCAAAGAAATATTCCTGAATGGAATTGCCTGCCCCTTTTGCAAGCTGCAGGTAGCTAGGAGTCCACCCAATACTAGGTATTTTTAAGTAGCAAAAAAAATTCTGCTGCTTATTTAGTTCTCGCATCAGCTTTGCTCTCAGTTAGGTGCGACAGACATGACTTAACTCTGCTATTTTCAATCTTTTGAATCTCTTAAATGATTCAAGCAGAACTTTATAAATTATTGATTTACTAATGTGTTTTTGGAGCATTTAAAGATGTATAGTTGATAGCACATTTCTCACTTGTAGAATCACAAAGCAGTTCTGTTCCAGATTAAAAATGCTGGAAGAAAATTGGAGGTTAAAGTGTCGGCATTGATTCAACATGTGGGTATACTCTACGGCTGGGAAAAGTGATACATATGAGGAGAAATGTGGAAAGAACTAGTACTGAAGGATACAGAGTAGAAACCAGATAGCACAGTGACAAAGGATTTTATGTATGATTTGTACTGAAAAGGGCAACTGTGATTTTTAGTTTCCACCAATGCTTTGGAGAAAAAGGAGATATAAACCCTTTTTAGGATTTAGAAGAACAAAACCTCTCTTTCTACTGGCTTGTTAACTTTAACTCTGGACTGTGTCCTGCCAGAAAGATACTGATAAAATGAAGTCAGAATAAGAAAAGAACAATAAAAGTTTTGGGGATGGGGAATGAATAATATCTGCAGAACAAAAACAGAAGTAAATGGATAATTTAACAAAATATAAGAAGCTCATGCATTTTAAAGATAGATTGCGAGCTATTAGCTTATGTAATTCAAGTAGATCTGGAAAGTCAGAAATTGTTTTCGATAATCTTGGTTTTATCTTACAGATAAATGTGCAGAGGGGTCTACAGTGCTATATGTATTTTTTTTCCTATAAGACTCCTGACTTTCAGTAGAAAGGGCTTATTCCTGCTTTTTCCTCAAAAGCATTGGTGGAAGCAGGCAAAAATCACCGGGGTGGATGTTTTTAAATGATCTTCTGTTAAGTACTTGGAACTCAATTTAACCTTATCTTATTCATGCTTAGTGTCATGCCATATTTTACTTCGTATCCCCCATATAGTTCTTTACCTACAGAACTACAGGTAGGCTTTTCTTCATAAACCTTTATTCACCTTGAAAATTCCTTTCCAGGGGAAGGAAGAAGTATTATCTCCATTTGATAGATGGGGAAATGAGGCCCAAGACAAGGTAAAAATAATTTAAAAACATCCCCTGATTCTGAGTCTTAACCTGACATGCCAAAAGCTTCATTTTTCAAGTAATTTAACATTTTGAATAGCGTTTAATATCTTTAAGCCACTTCAGTGACAGGCACGGGTACTCAAAAAGCTTTGTCAATAAGTTCTGTGTATTGGTTATTAAAGAAATGAAACATTTAAATGATGACCATCTGTGGAAAGAATTACTGGGAAGAAAAATGCTTACTGTTGCACAGGACTTTTAAAATAAAGGTCAGGACCTACTTTTCAGCTGTAGCTGTAAGACTCTTTCTGTTCTAGGCTTTATTCAACATCTTCTAACTGTACATAAATGCCACAGTATGCAGCCCTTGTTTTGGTGCTTGAAGGTGGCCCATTTTATGTATGGAGAAAGAAAGAAATCTTCAGAAAATGGGCTATTGAATTCTAAAACAACCCCAAAACCTAGCACATTAGGATTGAACAACCAATTTTTAATCCAGTGCTCCAAAACATGATAAACCTTGGGTTTTTGACTTTTTTTCTTACATTTCCTGAAAGGTCATTTCTGCTGCATTTTAGAAAATTGCACATTTAAAAATTTAGGCCGGGATAAGGCCTGCAAGAGATTTATGGGGATGACAGCTACGTGCTCGGCAGCTGGAGAGTACTCATGCTCACAGATTGCGTTTTCTGGGTTACAGTCAGAGGATTCTGCGTTCAGGAATACTACTAACTGTAGTCTGCCTCCTAAATCCTACCCAGTTCATTTTGGCTTCCCCCTGCTAGGTGGGTTCCAAGAGGAGGAAGCGTAAGAACCAGGAAGAGGGAGCGCAGCCCCGTGTCCTGCTCCAAGTCGGAGCGTCTCCCCTGGCCTCCCGCAGTGTCTGAAGGGACGTTCCCAGCGTCTCACCTCTTACTGTGCAGACCTTCCTGCCTTTGCTGGCAGCGAGCGCGGCTGGAAAGGCTCTCGGCCGGCCGAGTTGCCTCAGCCGGTGCTGCCCCAGTGCCGATGTTAGGGGGAGCTTCGCGGCGGTGGGGAGAGGAAGGGCTGGCAAGCGCTGCCGCTTGGGTTGGAGTTCCCATGCGCCGCTCTGCGGCACCCGCCTCCTGGCAGCGCTTTTGGGGGAAAAAACGTGTTTCTTTCTGGTACATGAGTGAAGCAAGACGTGAAGCAAGACTTTGGGACTTTCAAAACAAAACTGTGCTACGTAAGGGATTACAAAAATAATATAGAAAAATTACATACTAATATGTACACTTCTAAAGAGGCAAGGTATACTGTTTTTCTAAGTCTGGTTATGGTGTGATTCTGTTGCTGCTTCTGGGACATGGTCTATATATGCCTCAGTAACTAGCACTGTGTGTTACCAGAATTGCTTTGGGAATGGTTGTGTTATAATCACATTTGTGGTTAGTCAGGAAAAGTGTTTAAAAGATACATGTTAACACTAGTCAGAATTTCTCCCCTGGAGTCCTTAAATGATCAAATTGTTAGTTATCTGAAATACTCACAACTCTTCTGGCTTCTGATTTCTAATACAAAAACTTGTTTACTATGGGCAAAGTATTTCCCTGTTAACCCACATATATGGCTAAAGTTTGGCTGAAGAGGTCGAAGACATAATAGGCGGAGCTCTTGTAGCTGCATCACTTTCAGAAGCGCTAGTCTAGTCTGAGAGAGGCTCAACGCTATTTTTTAACAGTGTCACAGCATGTGTCACTGAAGTCTGTAATTGTGTATGCAGTCTGCCTATGTCTGTAATTATCTCAGTTCACTGGCATGAAGCTTTATTAACACAGAATATCTCCTGCTGTCATGTTGTGAATATCACCCAGCGAGAGAGGGCTCCCGGAGAAGAACTTGAAGCACTGAAGTTTAGTCCAACAGTGGCAATTACTCACCTGAAGGTCTCGTTCTGTTTATAGTACGAGGATGTGGCTGTCAAGAGAATTCCTGTAAAAGGAATCTCTGCCGTCATCAGGGTGTCCATTGAGACAAAGAAAGATCAGCCCTGGCATATCCGTATCTCTGCCTAAGAACCTTTTTGGCCATCATCAATGTATGTAAAACTGCCTGGACCAATATGAAAGAGCTGGGGAAGATTAAAGAAGAAACAGGTCCATAGCATACCCAGCAACTGGCTCCGGCTGTTACTAACAAGAAGCCTTAGTTACACAGAGCTGCTAGGTGGTCTTCATTAGATCTATTAAAACTTTTGAAGACTGCAATCTGGTGATCCTCCTATTTAGATATTAGTAGTCAGTGCATGATCCAGCCAGGTATTTTTTATTTCCTTGGCAAACAACAGCAGGGAAGCTTTGATATTTTGTACCCATCAGTGCTCCGAGACTATTACTCTTTTACAAAGCTTACTCTTTTAATTGGCAGGAATTTTGGAAAATTGATAAAAATAAATGATCTTTGCCCTAAAGACCTCATGAGGTAATGCCTCTCCACATTTGCCAGAGATAAGCTCATGCATTTTGCATGAAATGGGCAGTATTCATATATTCTTAATATTCCCTAGTACTCCTGTAGCATGCACAAGTATTTGTGCAGTAGTATTCTCTGATTTCTCTGTGCTCTCCCATACTGAGTAGTGTCAATCCTTGTAAACCAAAGCTGTCTTACATTTCACCCGATGATCATGTCACTTGTTTTCTGATACTTGATAAGACTTTACAGCACTTTTCTCTGAAAATTCGTTAGAGGGAAGACGTAATTACTGAAAATGACTACAAGGGGTTTCTTTGATTTTTTTTCAGCTGTCAATTTTCAGTGCAATTGAATTAAGACCTCTGGAAAAAAAATAGCAAAATTGCACTCACATTGCATTTCCTTTTTATTTATCTAGACACAAAACAATAGATCTTTATCATCAGATAGATATTATCAGATCTATTGTAAGTAACAGAACTTTATTGATGACATCAATTTCCTTCTATAAAAGCTACACAAAAATCATGAGCCCAAGGTAGTAAGCTATGAAATATGGATGTTGTTCTGGGTATTTTTTGTTGCTTTGGGGTTTTTTTTTTTGCCTTTCTGTTTCCAGAAACTTCAAATAAGACACAGGTTTTGACCAATCTGATGAAAATGTTTTCTATAGATGTGAATTGCCCCCTTGGTCATAATGAGGAGCATCAGTCAGGCATAATAGAGATGCAGTGAGTATTCGTGAATATTTTAGCAAGTGAAATTAAGTATACTGTGAATGGTTGTGGGTATTCACAGGAAGTAGAGCCAAATAAAAGAAATGTCAGCGGTCGTCTTGGAAGCTTTCTGTTAAGGCCCTGCAATTTATCATATTTCTTTAAATACCTTTTCATATTTAATCTTCAAAACATTATCTAAGAAGAACTTTTCTTTGCATAGTTTAGGTAAATAAGTATGAGGATTTTCATAGAAAATGTTTCCTAACTTCTGCTGTTCTCGGTTTCTTGACTGCCGTGTGTCTTATATGACAAGTGAATAATAGAAAATCCTAGAATAAGACTTTGAGAAGAATCAGTGGGGCATGTTTAAATAGGTGCTCTGTAATCTTTGAAGAGAGCGTACTTGGCACCTCAGAATACAAACCATATTTCAGAGCTAGGGTGCGTGTGTGCAGGGACGCTGTGCTGTCACTTGAGAGCACACATAGTCACAAAAGCCCGTATTTTTCAAAATAAAAATACAGTAGTTGTCCTTTCTGCTTACTTTTAAAGGTATATATTGCAACTTTTATAATTAAGAGGGATTGTTAAGGATGAAGATAGTAAGGCAGGGAACAAGACAGAGCAGAGGAGGGTGAAGCAGCGTTGGGAAAGGGGTTAGGGAGGAGAGTTTGTGAACAAACAAGCAACGACCACAGGATGGTGACTTTACAGATCCAGCTCTATAAGAAAGTTCTTCTCATATCTCATAAACCTAGGTTTCCTTGCTGTGACAGAGCTTGCTTTTTAAAACCTGTTTTCTCTTCTGGTTTCCCTGAGTAACATTCTCTGAAACAGGGAGATGCAACAGCTGTGCCCTTCCTTTAGCAACTCCGTGTAGCAGTGAAGCTAAACCTATTTCCTGATTCCTTTTCAATGCAATAAGCTTTTCTTTAGCTGGTCTTTATCTGTAGACTGCTCTGTGATATGCCAAGAGAAACCCATAAGCCTCGTTTCCTCCCACCCGTTTCTGTCAGTATGCACCGTGGGATCAGTAATTCAGCAGCTGCTTTCCTACGGACACGAGAGCGTGCCCCGAGCGTCCGTGCTGCTCGCGCCTCGCTTGGCCACAGCTGGGCAGGGCCTTTATCCACGCAGGGGCCCTGCTGCTGGCCCGGAGCCATGCCCGGAGCTCTGCTTGCGCTCGGAGAAGGCGCCAAGCCCGCTATTCACGATCCACTTTACTAAGTGGATACACGACACGCCAAGAGAAGAACGTTGCAAAGATGAAAAACAGGCAAAGTCTTAAGAACTTTTTTGCTGTTCTGTTAGAAATTCTTGCTAGCTGTGAAACTTGTGCATCATTTATTGTTGACCTCATTCTGGTGTATCTGTCTTATACCTTGATGGTCTGAAGCTACCCAGCATAAGAGAGAGCAATCTCAGGGCAGAATAGCTATGCCGGCCTTCATTTGTGTGGGAGAAAGAGCTGCTCTGGGAGAAGACGGTATTTCCACAGGAATTAAAGACTAATGTAAGCATTATCATCAGCTTGATGATTAAAAGGTGAAGGCATTTGTTCAGCTGTGCTTTATCTAACAAACAGCAGCATAATGACTGAAACAAAAAAAAATTGAACGTGGGTCAGCAGTTTCTTCACTGCACGGTGGCTGAGGAATGACAGCTGGGCTGTGTTAGCAAGAGAGTATGCAGCAAGTTGAGGGAAGCAGTGCTTCCCCTCTACCGGGCGCTTACAAAACCACATCTGCACTACGGTGCCCGGGACAAGACAGGCGGCGAGGGCAAGCAGGACCAGTGTAGGGCTGGAGCACGTGAGGAGAGGCAGAGAGGACAGGGCTTGGTGAGCCTGCCAAGGGGGCGGCTGCCAGGAGACCCTTTGCCGTCTGCAAGTGTTTCACGCAGGGTGTGGAGAAGAGGGAAGGGCGCTGAGCCGGGAGGCACACAGTGAGAGGGCAAGAGGCGCTCCAGCCAAGCCGCGGTTTAGGAAGCTTGGGTTAGATACTAAGGAAAAAATTCACCTGGAGGTAGTCAACGAAAGCAAGAGGTTGCCCGGAGAAGTAGTGCGAATTTGCATTCCTGGAAATACTAAAAACTGACCAGGACAAGGCCCTAGGCAACCTAAACAACCTAAGTGGACCTGCTTTGAGGGCCAAAGGGAGGGCTGGGTGAGCTCCACACATACATAGATTCTCATAGATTCTGTGAGAAAATCAACCTCCAGCCCGAATAAAATACTCTAATACATGACAAGGTGAATTTGTACTTTAACATCTAAATTGTGTAATCTGTGTGGCAGATGACAGTGTTTTGGATTACAAGGGGAAATATAAAACTATTTTCATATATAAATTTTTAACAATAGATATGTTGAATTTCTGGATTATTATCAAAGTAGCCAAGGGAATAGTATCTCATGACTTATTTGATGCATCTTACCTGTTTTGTGTTTAACTTTGTTTTTTTTTATTGCAGTACACTTAGACAGCAATTGATGTTCTTATGTTAAGATGTTCTGGCTGTTACACTAGCATAATGTTTTATCTGTCAGGCCCAACATGTGATATGCCATGGCATGACAGAAAGCAGTGCAGCATAAAATAGAATTGCATGTCATTGACTCTGTAATTGTTGTAGTGAAAAACAATTGCTTGCTTCTAGTCCAAGCCTCAAACCCAAATGCAGCCTCCCAGTTGTCAACTGCTATTGTATTGTTGTATTTATGCAAATATATTGCTTTCTGCAAGAAGCACAAAGCTCCATAGATTCTGTTGTTGCTGTGTTATAAACAATTGTTGCCTTGCTTTTTATGGAACGAGGCTATTAAACTTCCTCCATCAAATATATTAAAAGTACACTTCTGAAATTGTCTTTCTTGTAACAGCATCATTTTCAAGTTTTAGGTATATTTCTTTCCTATAATGCTGGTTACTGTGACACTAGGAGATAATCCTGTACATTAAAATCTAAAACTAGCAGATCAAGTCAGGCTAATTTGAATCAAAACAGAGTCTTAAAAAATGCTGGCAGTGGAAGCAGCCTCTCTGAAATCAACAAATAGCCTTTAAGAAGTAATTTCACCATATTTCCTCTTGCATAATGACCATCATCACAGTATCCAGCATCTTTCATACGTCAGTACACTTGTCCTCACGCAAACATTTTCAGAAAAAATTGTAATATATGAAGTCTGTTTGCTTCTTGATGAATTAGTCAACTATCCCCAATCTACTGCAGTTTTTAAGTTCATAGTTAAAATATTTGAAATGTTTCAGCAAAGGTAGCAAAGAATCCTTGTGGAAGGAATATAAATATGCATCCTTGTGGAAGGAATATAAATATGTATATTTATATGGATATAAAGGATACTTTATAAGGATACTTTGCTGCTTCCAGAATTTTCTGGAAACAAAATATACAGTACTTTAAAGCCTTAATTGACTTTAGAACTTTACTCATTGAGATTTCTTTTCTA
>VZSV01000110.1:1132327-1154685 GCA_013398735.1 Nothocercus julius
AAGAGTAGGAAGGCTCTGCAGAGGGATCTGGACAGGCTGGATCAACAGGCTGAGAGCAAGGCCGAGTGCCGGTCCTGCACCTCGCTCACAACAACCCCGTGCAGCTCTACGGGCTTGGGGCAGAGCGGCTGGAGAGCTGCGCAGCAGAAAAGGATCTGGGGGTGTTGATCAACAGACGACTGAACGTGAGCCAGCGGTGCGCCCAGGTGGCCATGAAGGCCAATGGCCTCCTGGCTCGTATGAGGAACAGTGTAGGCAGCAGGATCAGCCAAGTGATCGTCCCCCTGTACCTGGCAGCGGGGAGGCCGCACCTGGAATACTCTGTTCAGTTTTGCGTCCCTCACTACAAGAAGGACATTGAAGGGTGAAGGGTGTCCAAAGGAGGGCACCGAAGCTGGTGAAGGGGCTGGAGCACAGACATTAAGAGGAGCGGCTGAGGGAGCTGGAGTTGTTCAGTCTGGAGAAGAGGAGGCCCAGGGGAGACCTTATCAGCCCTCTACAACTACCTGAAAGGAGGCCGTAGTGAGGCAGGGCTCAATCTCTTCTCCAGAATAACTACCGACAGGATGAGAGGAAATGGCCTCAAGGTTCCAGGGCATGTTCCAGTTAGGTATTGGGAAAATATTCTACACGGAAAGAGTGGTGAAGGATTGGGTGGAACAGGCTGTCTGGGGAAGTGGTGGAGTCACCATCCCTGGCAGTGTTCAAGAAATGTGTAGAAGAGGCACTTAGGGACATGGTTTAGCGGGCATGGTGGTGATGAGTTTGCGATTGGACTCAATGGTCTGTTTTCCAGCCATAATTGATAATATGATTCTATGATTTCATAAATCACAGTTTAGATGCTTGTATGATATGTTTTAAATTATTTATAGCCTACATGCTAATGACAAATTACAAGTAAAAGGTGACAAACATGTTTACATGAGTTCATCTGTAATCTGTTAAACAAAAAGCAAATAGAATTTTTGGAAAGAATTAGAGTGAGTAAAGTCTGCAGAAGAGGAATACTGTTGTAACATTACAATAACATCTACGTTCATCTAGAATAGTTGAGGTCCTTTTTTCCCAGTTATTCACAAACAGGGATGGTGTTCCAAAATTCTTAAGAATTTTAAGGAGGGGAAGAAATCAAGTGTCCACATTTATTTAATTGTGAAATAAAGACAAAAGGAAGAACAAAAGTTGGGCAAATAATCTTTAGGTAAGCCAAAAAAAAAAAAAAGTTTTTTTTTCTGAAGACAAAGTTGGTTAGTCTGTGGCTATATGTGTTTTTAGCTCTCTCTGTTACCCAAAGGTAACCTTTTGCTTAGCAGCAACTTTGATTGTGCTGTTGTGGCACACACAAAAGTCTGGTGGAATCACATTGAAATGACCCATTTGTTTTCCATCAGCCATAAAAGTGTTCAGTAGTAACAGATATTTCAAATGTCCTGCCCTTCTCAGTCCTAAACAAAATTATTGCCTAGTTTCTGAAGAATATACGAATTGGCCTAAACGTCATGAGATCAGACAATATGTCTTCTTAGTCTGAATATTCTGAATCTCTTGTGTAAGTTGTCGTTCCATTTTACACATCTAAGAATTAGTAAATTATTTATTCATCTGGCATAATTATCTGACTGCAGGAGTAATATCTTTAAGAATCACTGTGGAGAGTAAAAGACGACTCAAGGCAAAACATTAGAGATTAAAATACTTATAACTCACAACTGTGCAAATCTAATTCCTGCAAATTTTTGTGTTCTTACTTTTGCTTCAAAAAAAAAAAAAAATAGGCACAGTAACTACATGTCTGTTCTGATAACTTTTGTTACAATATGTGACAGTTTTAGTATTTTCCATCTTTTCATGCAGTTAAACTCTGTGAGACCCTTTCTGTATTTTATCAGTATTTATTACCTATGAGTAAACCATGAAATTAAAAGACAAGTCAACTGCAAAATAACTTTCTTCATGTAAGAAAATGAAAATATGAGATGTGGTGAACAAAGATGCTGCAGTCCACTTTACTGGACTTTTACTTATCTTGTAGAGCTCTCACAAACTCTTTTTTTTTTATTATTTTTTTTTTTCCCTCAAATAAAACAAAGCCAGTAGAATTGTCTTGAAGATACATGTCCAGCTCTTCAACCCATATCAGCAATTCCAGCCACGGCACCCAGGTCAGACCACCCCCTAAATTAGGCTGGTGTGAGCACTGAGTCCTCGGCACCAGCTGTGTTGCTCTGTGAGGCTGCTCATACCCATCTGCTCCACTTGCTCAAGAGAGACTTCACCTATCATTGTTTTACTTCATTTCTTCATTATATCATATTTTTATAGATTAAAGAAAAAAAAAGAAAAAGGTAAAATTTAACTATTAAACATTTTTAAACAATATTCTTGTTCTGAAGCTAAGGTGAATTGAACCAATACACAGTCTCCAAGAATTATTTGTTTTTAAGAGGTTCATTTACCCAGCAATAACAATGATAGATGAAATCCAGCTGCTCTGTGAACAACAACAAAAAAAAAGATGTCCAGAGAATGGTAAAGCTGATGAGGTTTTTTTTTTTTAAATGTATTTTTGACAAGTTTACATGAACTCCTGTAATATGGTCTTAGGCGTGCTGTCCAGTTGTAGGCTTTGAAATATTTTTTTGCTAAAAAGTCACTCTCACTCCTCTTGCTGTTACAAAGGATCTGCTTTTAAAGCTTCATTTTTAATGCAACTTACTCATTCAGATGAGGTGTATATATATATAGAAATATATATAGAAAATTTTGTGGAAGAATGCATCTGTTGAAAGAAGTTGCTTGGATTACTATCTGAATGTTACATCCCAGAACACCAATAAAGATGTGACTAGAGATGATAGTAAATCCATCCAGAAATTTACTCATGATTTTAACTTAAATATATATATATGTATACTGAGGTTTCTGCCTTTTTTTTTCCTAAATTTCTTTCTCAGTATTAGCTTGCAGACACTTGTTCCATGCTTTTATTTCTTTATATTTGAGGTGATCATACTTTGGAGATTTGTACAGAGATTCCTGTCTCTTCTGAATTGCTTAACCATTTAAAAAATACATACTTTAAAACTGTGTTGCAATTTGCAGTTTCTTATTTCTGTTCACATTTCACAAGACAAATTATCTCACTCCTACCCTTTGCTTTTCTGTAAGGTGTAGGATCGGAAGGAATTCTTTGAGGAATACTTAAAATTGATTAAAATGGAAATGTCTGTTTTCATCCTCTAGCACAATTTCTGCTGTCCTTTCCATAATATATATATATATTCATCATCTAATGCGTCTTATGAATTGTATCACTGACAAAAGTAGAGCAAAGAACATTCAGAAGGTATTTGTGTTTTTGCAATTGTGAGAAACTTATGTATTTTGCCTGAGATGACTAATGGAAACCTTTTTGGTAAACAGCATTGCCTAACAATACAAGCAGTAGCAACTCCATGAAATCAGAGCATACTGTCACTTTATTTGAACTATTCGAAAATATACACAACGTAACCTTGAAGGCCTATTAAACCAGCAAGAAACTACTGTATTTTATCTTTTGAGGCCACCCTAGACTCCTCTGTTACACTATTCTGCTGATAACAATGGCACAGAAAATTATAAGAATCAGCAAAGAGGGCAAAACCTGGTTGATGACCAGATCACATTACTTGCAGATTACTCTCACTGAATACAGAGTTTTCCTAAATAAGGCTTCGAGTTATTTCAAGCACACGTTTAAGCTTGAGTTTGAGAAAATATATTTAGATTATATAAATGTATTGCAGAGAATTTTGATGAAAAGAATTGCCTTAGTTGTGGAGTAACTGATATTTCACTACTTCCTTTGACTGTAGATAAGAGTGAAAATAAAAGCATGGGTGTTTGGAAATACAACATTTGGTTTGACTTCGGGATGTTTCCATCTTTAAATGTCTGTTACCAGGTGGGGATGGCAGCCCCACTTCTTATGAGAGGCTCCCTTTTGCTGCATCTTTTGGAGCCTTTCTTCTGCTGCTTTCAAAGAAGTCATATGATCATGTTAAAGGCACAAAAGAAAATACCCAATATTGTAATGGCAGTTTTATCAGAGTAATGAAAAGGTGTTCTCTTTGCCTCACCATAGAGCTTCAGTGTTAGTTATACTGCCAGCCCTCATCCGTTTCACAGTACAAATGCCGTCGTATTTTCACAACGTGCGTAAATTCCAGAGAGGTTTATGGTTGCTCACTGACACCATGAAGCATAAGACAGTCAAAGCGATTCAGGTTGTTTGCCCTCGCTCCTTTAAAGAAACCTTGAAGTAGCGGCTGCCATCTCTGGCACTGCGCAAGTCGCATGTGAAAATTCTTCATACGGCCAGGAGTTCCCATTTGCTTGAGCCCCAGGGGAGAGGGAGAGCAGGGAAGGTGGTGCTGCCCCATGGAAAGCAGTGGTGCTGGCAGTTTCGGCAGCCCTCCCTCCATCCCTGCGCAAGGTGCATCGTGAAAGCTGACGGCGATGCATCTCAACTATGAAAAATCAAAAAGGGGAAGAGCTGCTGGCAGAGGAGTTCCAAGACAAGACTCTATGACCCGCTAGAAGTTCAGCGCCCTACAGCGCACGCCTCTTCATAATCATATTTTGCTGTAGTGCTGCAGAGACTGAAATTGTCCTTAGCATGAAGGTCAGCAGGGGGTTTATCTTCTGTGTGAGAAGTATCACTGGCCACGCAACAAGTCCCAAGAATGGCTCTGCGGCGTGGAGGGGGTATATCTGGCTCCCTCGGATAGCAAAAGGAAAAAGATGAAAAGCAAGGAAGCCTCCAGAGTTGTACCTGGCAAACAAGCTAAAGGATATTTGGTAAAGGAAAGCTGGTGTGCTAAGAATTCAGGCTGAGCTGTTGCTTGCCACTGAGAGTTAATGAAGCTACTCCATACTGGAAGGAGAACTAATTGCATTAGAAAAGGGAGTTAACTAGGGAGGCTGAATGCTGCCCTGTTTCTTGTAAGACAGGTTCTTGTTGATACACATACATACTTCTGCTTTTCCTGTTTGTTTTCCAGAATGCTGCTAAGGATAAGTGCCTGCTAGAAAGTTTGGAGATACATTTTATTTTGCATTACCATGTACATTTTAGTGGTTGGGGGGCGGGAAGTGTTCAGATTTATTTGAACATACTCTTTTTGGAAAATAAGCCATAAAACCGTAATGAAACGTGGCTTGCTTTCTTTTCAGTCTTTTAGCTGTGCCATGGCCTCTGATATTTTCTCTTTCTATATATATTATTCTCTATGTATAGACTTTAAAGAAAGCAGAAAACATAGAAGTTCATCCAGTGTAACAAAAACAGAAAAATCAGAAACAAATCTTCCTCTTTATTTTTTAACACCCTACCCTAACCTCAAATTTTTATCTTTTTCCTGTGTAATGCTAAGTAACCCTTACTAAAAACAACAAAAAGTTCCTGCTTATTGGATTTAAATATATCTCTTGATCAAGGGGAAAAAGAGATTATTGGTAGATTGCTTTGTATTTTATGTTTTGATGTTTCTTAGCAGTCGCCATACTGAATTAAGGATTTTTTTTATTACCTATGTAACTCTTTAATCCTAAAGGCCAAGTTTATCTGTTAGACCTCTTGCTGCCATTCCCTGCTAGCTGTCCCTGAAAATAAGCAACTGCTGGACATCTGGTGTGTCCAGGACATAGACTGACAGCCTTGGTGACCGGGGGTTTGAGCAGATGTGCTGTCCCAGCCAAGGGGAAGTCCATGCACCATGAATTACAACATGCCTTTTTCTTATAGCAAAAGAAAAATGTGTAGAAATCTTGCTCCCCTTTTTGTATTGTTGGGACCTGTCCTTTGAATATGTCAAGACAATCCAATACTGTGCAGATTTTTTGGCAACAGCCGCATTTGTGTCCAGGTGAATTCTACTTGGATTCTCTCTAATTCTGATAGTTAAGTGTTGTATAAACTAATCTCTGAAACACAACCTCTTTTTGAAATTTTTCTAACCCTTCCAAGCATGTGGGTATCGGAAAGTCACGACATCCTTATTTTAATGAGTTTCCCCCAAAACTTTTTTGATTATCTGACAAACCCTTGTGGGAAAATTGATTCTCTCAGGAATCACATTTTCCCTTTGCTTTGCAGGTGGAAGGTTCTGTGTTTGTTCATTAAAATTTCCTCTTTTTTTTCAATGAATTGCTACAGGTTTCATCAGTGCTGTCATTCAGTTGTGTCTCCACAGGTTCTAGAAGACCAATAACTTCCTTGGTGCAACCTTGAATTTCTGGGGAGGGCAACATCTAGGTGTTTGGAGTAGTTGGCAAGACATATTTATTAGCAGTTTCTTAACAAACAGGTTTTAAAAGATGCCTAGTAATAAATAAAACTCTACAAAATATGCACTAACAAAGCACTAGGTAATAAATTGCTACTTTGAGATTTTTGTGCTTTAATCCCTGGAAGCCACTGCCTGTCTGTATTTAGAGCTAAAACTGGCTATTCATCTTGCAAGGGTTTATAAACGTCCCTGCTGTTTTTCTAAGTAAATTATTTTTCTGTAGCCCGAAGCTCCTACCAGTACCTGAAGAATTAATAATGGTTTTGGCACAGGTCAGGCCATGCGCTGCCAAGTCTGTCTCTCAGTGCACGCTTGCGCTCCAGAACATGGTACCAGCAGCTCTACTGGGGCCTTATTTTGTTTGCGGGTTCAACTAAAACGTGCTGCTGATCAACAAAAGAAATGCATTTTTCAGGGGAGGTTTCCAGGAGCTGCAGCAAAGCTCACTGAGAAGTAACAGGGCCACCAGGCACCCCATGAATGCTCTAGAGGGGCGAAATCCTTCCTATGATGGTCTGGCAAGGTTAGGGTCTTCTTTAGGTTTCTTTCTTGGGGTTTACCCTCTGCAAAAGATTTGGAGGCTTTAAGGAAGTCTGGTTATTAGGAATGAACATTTTTGAATTATTGTCTTTTTTTTTTTCTCTTTTGGTGGTATGAAATGGAGATCAGGCCAGAGCCCTGTGCCAAAAGTCACTAAGAAAATATAAAAGGATAATTCCTACAGTGTAGAGTTTACAGACGGACATTTCAACAACACCTTATTTAAAGTATATCATTGAAATTTGATTCCCATTCCATACTAGGTATCTAAGCATTAAGGAATATGTATGAATTTATTTTCCATCCATAATCAATACTCTTGAAAACATATTTTTAATAAAGCAGTACAATTTGAAAGTGTTAAATATTGTGATAGTGAGATATTATAGTTCTTTATTTAAGAAGTAAATACGTACAAACATCATATGTACAAGGACATAGGATAAACATTTCTAGAAACATTTAGTTACTTTTCATTTGAAAGTATGTTGAAAAATCTCCTATTTAGTGAGCACCCCTCTGAGCTTGGAACTGTTCTTTTTTCATTAAACTGGCAAATTCTGGCGTTGCTGACCATTCTCAGGATCAATATATTGAATTAAATGAGTCACAGACATAATTACATAAGCTTTGTTCGCTGTCTTCATTTCTGTCCTGCCCAAACCGAAATCATGAATTTTGTTTGGTGCAAACTTTTCTGGCTCCATTTAGGCATTTCATTGTAACCTGAGTCATCCTACCTGAATACCTGTTGGTAGGACAGGCTTCCAAGAATGATGAGCTAAAATGAACTAAAACACATGAAATCAGTGCTTATGCATAACGATATATGCAACAGTAGGTGGTGCTGAACCTTTAAATTCAAGACAGGCGGCAGCCCCATGTGCATGGATTATTGTTGGAGTAAAGGCAGATGAGGCTTGAACCATATTTGCATTTTTTAGGTCTGTCTGGATTCATATAGATCATGGATGACACAGGCTATTCTGATTTAAAAGCTCTTGTGAGAATTGTCCTCTTGTCTTGTAATACTTACAGAATTATCAGTTAAGGGATTAGAGCTAGACTAATGCCACAGTCTGTATTAGTCTTTTCAGATTTCACACTCTTCTCGAGGAGAAACCTTCTGGTTATTTTTAGGATATTTGAAGACTGAGCTAGATAAGGCAGCCATAGCTATAGACACTGGAACACTACACTCCTACACCTGGTTTTTATTTGATTTGGCTGCTGATCCATTGTAACTATCTTAAACATATATGTATGTGTGTGTGCGTGTGTATGTATATTTATTTATGCCAGGTCTGCTGAAGGGGAGGACAAGTATGTTGGGTAATTTGCCGGGGAACTTTTTGGGGCTTCCTTCCTCAGCGCAGTTCAAGCCAGGCTGTGGTTGTGCAGCTCGATCGTGGGCAGCTGCTCGGGCTCCTCTCCAGTACGGGTACACCCGTGGGTGACAGCAGAACTGTGTGTCCCTCGCAGAAGCTGAATTTTAGTCTCTGACAGGAGTAGTCTAAGTAGCGAATTAGAGCCTACGGCTGTTTTCCTGAGCGATCTTGTAAAGGCTTCCCAGTGAAGAGTGAAGCGCCTAAAGTGTAAATAAACAACCTGTTTAACCCTCCAAAGGGTTACACATGTTGTTCAAAGGCACCAGGTGTCATAAAGCTCTTAAGATTTCTTCCTCCTCTCCTTTGTGTCAAGCTGTAACTCTGCTGGCAAACAGGAGGTGATGCAGCTGAAACAGAATGTGATCTATTAAAAAATAAATTAGTCTATATGTAGACTAAGCCCTGTGTGAGAATCTGTCTCTGAGAGCTACTGGGTAAATTCCATGACCGACTGGGTTGACACCTCCTGACTAGATCTGAGTGCTCGCTGCTTGAACGTTGTTGTGAATCATGAGTCGGAGACTGGTCTCTGTACAAAAATGTGCCTGTTAACTTGCATCTGCCTTGAGTGATTCTGTGTCAAGCCGAGCACTACAGAAATATCGCTGCTATTGCGTCGACTGCATCTATGGAGGATCCTCTTCGGTTTCCCGGGGGAAAGCAAGAGGTTTTTCTCAGAGGTGTACCTACACCAACTGGAGCTCAAGAATATTATCGTTCAGGTAAAGTGCTTTTTTTATAGCAGCTTGTTTATTCTGCAAATATGGATTTATGATCCAAGCACTTCATCAGTGTCAGTAACTCCTTGAATACTTATTTAAATACTCACCTGCTAAAGCTAAATGTGAACTGCAGTGTTCACTGGATTCAGCTGACAGTCAAATGGGCATAAGGATGGACTTTATTGACAACTTAATGATTGCAGGGAGGTGTATGTGTGATGTACCCACTCTGGAATTTGAGAGAACTACCACTTGTAGAGAAATGGAGTGACAAATTCTTTCAATAAAAAGTAGCAACCGGGTGTAAACTGGATAATGCATTATTATTGTTTTGTAATTTGAACAAAATAAATACATGTTAATAAGAGATCAATCAATCAATTTACTTTTTAAGATAGTAGGTGAAGAAAAGAATGAGATTTTACATTTCAGTGGACTTCTAATGTTAATTAGCAAATAATACTTTGTTTTTATATAGTACTGTTTTCAGAAGCACTACTAATAACAATTTTCATTTCGGTAGGATTAAAATAATTAGCTTAGTAAGAACAAACAAAAAGACTTTTTTTTTTACTTTTTTTTTTTTTTTTTGCTGCACATGCCTGAGATATAATTTGCTATTTTTATATGCATAGTGCTTAGTGTTAAGCATCTCGTATGTATGTAGTACTACCAGTAAGGGTTAGACTCAGAAAGTTTTTGTTGCTTTTCGATGCCAGTTACCAAACATTACCAAACATAAACATTTACCAAAGCGTGTCTTTGGTGCCCATATTTGATTTATCATCCTGCACCTGACCAGTGAAATACTATTTCATTAGACTTCCTGAAGAGGTTTGGAAAGCTGTCGTGCCCACAATAAACGTCGCTGAGGTTTGCTGCAGTTCCTCGGGAACAAAGTTGATGGAGTCATTAGGAGGGAAGGCTGGAAACAGCTTGTACAGCTTCAGAAGCACTCCTGTCTAGACAGCAGATGAATGGAGAAGGCTGCTTCCCGCCCCGGCCTTGAGCACAGGCTCTGTACAAGATCGCAAGCACTTACATAAGGGAAGGCTGCAGCGACCAGACTGAGGTGTTCACAATCCTCATCCCAGATTAGATTTTGTATAATCATGATTTCTTTGAAGAATGCAAATGTGCATACATTTTATGCCTTACGTAGTCTGCAGCTATGTAATATGGCAGGTAATATTCAGGGCTTTTATCTGCAAGCTTAATTCAGGGAAAGTAAAAAACATATCATCTCGGCCCATAGTGAAAGAGTTGAGATAAACCACATTACTTCACATTTGTTGCAAGCTGAGAATATACAGTGGATATGAAAGATGGCTCAGCCAATGTCTGGTAAGCCACAGTAACTTGGTTGTGCACCAAGCCCTGGGCAGCTGGGCCACAAAACAGATAAAGGTCTAACGGTTAAAACCTCAGAAGCGCTTGGAAATAAAAGTCAGAGCACTGATTCCTGGTATAAGGTAATCAATGTATGTATGAGTTTAACATAAGGACAGATACCGTGAGTTTTAGCTGCACTCTATTCAAAACAGTTTCAAAAGAGAAACTCTGCTTAAGAGCAATTATTATGAGAGACAGAAGGGCACAGGGGAAAAAGGAGCTTCAGGATATGGGGACCAACCTCATAAGACCTGAGCAAGGAGGGTGCAAGAAGCATTTCACAAATGGTGGAGTCGTCTTGGTAGAAACCTCAAGGGAAACCGCACTAGAGACAGCAGTGCAAAGAGCCGTCTGCACAGGGTGCCAGCATCACCCCCGTGGAAAGCACAGGGTGGTGCGCAGGGCCGCCTCAGTGCCGCCAGCGCTGGAGCTGGAAGCGGCTCCGCAAGGCAGCTCGCGTGGTGGATGCCAACGCCGTGGTGCATCTCATGTTGCATCTCAGCTGTTAGAGGTGAGCAAATAAGCAAATAAGAATGGTAAGAAACGTAGGGGCAGTGGTTTTACGAGCAGATCCCTCAGTTCTCATTGCCGAGGGGTTAAAGACGGAAGAGCAACATGCGTTAACTGTAGGACGGTTGGTACCAGGCGTGTGTGTGTGTTCAGGCCCTCCAGTCCATCTGCACGGCCTGAAGGGAATGGCAGCAACAAGGCATTTTAGAGTAGAAAAGCATGTTTCACTTGAGCCTGTGCTCAGATTCAGGTGAGATGAGAAGCCTGATCTATGCAAACCCATGGGGACGTGAAAACTCAAATGAAGGAGAGCCCATGGGGATAAACTGGGTAGACTTGCTGCCTTCCAGAACACCACTAAAGGAGAAGTCTCTCCATTCACCCGGAAGTGACTGGCTACTTTTTTGAAAACCAGCTTGAAAAATCCCACCTGAAAAAGAGACTGAACCTCCACATCCACTGGGCCAGACTCTTCCTTTACGTCAGAGCCAATCTGTCTCCAGGAACATTTGCACATCCCATTGACTGGCAACCAGCAGGGTAAGCCAAACTTGGTCAGCCCGAAACCATCTCCTAAAATTACTGTTTATTTTTCATACATTCGTTAAGTTCATTAAGCCATGCAGAAGAGTCAAATGAGAGTTACTTTAGGGAGTTGTATTTGTACAGCAGAAAAAATATACATATTAATTAGATAATTCATTACCAAAATTAAACCCTGTTCTAAGATTAAGATATTCACATTATGAATAAAGCCAAAGATGACATGACAGAAACAAAGTTTTAAGTTTTAGGGAACAGTTTAAAAAAAAAAATCACAATCTTTCAATTTTTCTCTCCAGAGCAGACAATTTTCAAATTGATTACTTCTCAGTATAAAATGTATGTTACCCAACAGTAAATTGAGAATATCATATTTGGTTATTCTATCATGCTAATTTGAATTTGTATCAAAAGGTCATTACGTATCTTTTTATTTAGCTTTATATATATAATTCCCTCTCTTTACTTAAGCAAAACATTTATAATCCTAAAATAGCAACATATATTGTTGAAAAATATAAACATTTTGCTTTTTATTAACCTAAAGCAAAACAAAAAGGTGCTTTCTGCATCAGGTAAACCTTCCACATGCTGTTCTTGTTTAAAGTTGTTCATGAGCCTCAGCCATCTTAAAATCGATTAGATTTTCTTCTACCAGACCTATCTATCTCTTGTTAATTTTAATAAAACTCCAAAAGCCAACTGTTTTAATTGCTATTATTCAACTTGCAGATAATAGGAGAAGGGAAGCTCCCAGTCCCCAAGCGCCCCAAGCTCCCCATGTCCCCAAGCTCCCCAGAGGAGGCCATGACAAGCTGGCAGTCAGCCTGGAGGAGGAGGAGGAGGAGGGGTTGGGAGTCAAGGCTCTCCGTCTCCAACAAATCGCCTGAAAAGTGCTTGCCAATTCCTCTTTCTCCCTGCGGTGAGAAAATTAGTTGGATAAAAGCCTTTCAGGCAGGCAACAGGCAAGCTATTTTTTTTTATGCCATTTGTGTACCCAGTAGGGGATTCTCTGGAAATCCCTCCTCTCTTTTCCTTTCCTCTTTCTTCTCTGTTTTTATTTATTTGTTTATTTTTTAAATATACGACTTTTATCCCAATTTGAAACAACAAGAATTTCTAGGAAAGCATCTAAACAGGAGCAGATGGAGGCAGGCAGTGTTGGGGAGACGAGGGAAGGCTGAGAAACTTGGTATGGTTAATTGGCTGGTTAATAGCTCATGGCACTCTGTGCTGTTGCACATTCCCGTCGTCAGAGGTGCTGAGGGCGCAGGAGGTTCCTGTTAAAACAGAGGTGGTAGGAGGAGCCACGGGGATACTACGGCGTCGCAGCGGAGGCTCGTGGAAAAATGTGATGAGCTGTAAAAACAGAGCGCTTAGCAAGACTGCCAAATCACGCAATTAGACCTAGACCTGAGCAGATTATTTGCAGTATCCTACCTAAGGATACTGTTAAGATGCACGGATGGCTGCAAAAGCTGTTTCTAGAGCACCAAAGCAGTGTTGATGTGTTGCTTTTTGGCATCTCCTCCAACCGCCGCCGCCGCCATCCCCTGCCATCGTGTGATGGTGGGAGATTTCTCAGGTTTGCTGATCAGTTGTTCTCTTAGAGGACGTGTCGAGGGGCAGGAGCGGGGGTTTAAAATCACTCTTAGCCCCTCGTTGGTCTCAGACAATCCGTTGAATATGTAGCCAAAACATATCCTACAGTTTGTTTGCGTGTTTCGTTAAAAAAAAAAAAAACAAGCGAGGGTGACCCCCAAAGCTGCGCTTTTGCCCCAAGACTTTTAAGAAACCTAGAGATTTGGGGCAGAAAGGCAGAGTGAGTCTGTGCTGGCCTTAGCTGTCCTGGCCGGCTTGGGCCGGTTCTGGCCGGTTTGGGCCGGTTCTGGCTGGCAGCAGTGGAAGCTCTGCTAGTCGGCCAAGGGTAGTGGCTAGGAAAAGTGGAGAAATGTAAAAGTAATATGTAGCCCCCAGGTCATCCCATGAGAAATTTCTGAGAATTAGGTTATCTGCTTTTTCCTCGTGTCCGTGTGCGATATTTCTTTGTTTTACCGGACTGATGAAACTCCAAGGGGAACAGCTACTGAAGAAGGAGAAGTAAAGAAAAATGCAATCCCAGTGTGTGATGAGTATGGTAAAATTCCCTCAAATTGTATCAGATAGCAATATTATTTACTTCTCAAAGTACCAATTACCCCAATCCATCAAGTACACCATGCACCAAAGAGGTCAGTTTGGAAAAATAGATGTGCTGGTCTCAGGATTTACACCTTGTGGATGACTTGCTAAAAAGAAGGACTCGGAAGGGACTTAAATCCTCTAAAAGCTCTCTGTTAGGTATGGGATGAATTAACTGGCAGTGAGCCAAGTGGAGCTGGAGCCTGGGGGATGACTCGGGGGAATGTCCTGGGAGGCACCTGTGCTGCAGGGGCAAGTGCAACAGAAAATTGGAACCAAAATAACATTTCAAATGAAGGGATTTTGCAGGAAGCGTGACATGTAGTTGAATTTCTCCTCAGCACACATTTGTTTGGGTAACAGTGATCTACATGCATCTTTCTTCTGTACCTGCACTAACTCCTCTTCTATTTGACTGAGAAATTCACCTGATTTGGAGGCTGAAGCAATAAATCTGTTGTATTGGCAGAAAACTATTCATAAAACGTGGAGATTTTGCTATAAGTTCTGGAGGAAAGTCAATGTTGCAAAGTGAAGTGTAAAATTATTCCTGTCTCAGTGTTATTTTTGAGTCATATATCTCTGCCTTTTATGAACAGCAGGCATATTTGGAAGAATTATGTCTGAGTCATAAATCCCTATTTGCCTAGGACATGACTAATAGGTGTCTTTAACACAGTAAGATGATATTACTGTCTTAGCTTGCAGGTTTTTTTAACTTCTGAAGCACACAGAACTGATGAAATTGAAACAGC
The DNA here is from genome assembly GCA_013398735.1 of Nothocercus julius. NCBI lineage: Eukaryota > Metazoa > Chordata > Aves > Tinamiformes > Tinamidae > Nothocercus > Nothocercus julius. Next base: position 1,146,694 of record VZSV01000110.1, read on the forward strand.
ACAGTGACATTAATCTATGGTCTGTCAGAAAATTGTTACCTCCCTCCTTTTCCGGTCTGCTGAATCCAGCCAACATACACAGTAATTTATATGAGTCTCCAAATTTATTCTTTCAATATTTAGCAGGCAAAATCAGCTTGGTTGCTTTTAGGACATAGGATTTGCATGCTCCATGATACATAAGGAACAAGCAGGTTAGGGAGAGGTAAGAGGGAGGAGACTGAAGGTTCCTTCTCACAAAATCCACTGGCGCTAGAAGTGAGCAAAACCACAGTCTTTTTAAATGAGTAATGCTGCAAGATGTTTCCGCTGGTGCTGGCAGTGGGGCTCATCTGTAGGCAGCTTCTAGCCCCTCAAGTTTCAAATAGCTCTACATCTTGAGTATGATAAACAAAACTTTGCGAGCAGGTTTGCGTTATCCTCACATCTTGCTCTAAAGACAGAGAACGACTCTGACAGCAGCTCTAAAATATTAATATTTGTGAGCATCTATGCTGCTCTAAAGGCTACCAAACATTGATTTTGAACTGGTTCTGAATTATACAGGAGCACTCATTTTTATAGGAGTCTCAACCACCATCATATCTGCATGCTTTTACTAGCTACCCCTTTGTCATTAGAATTACTATTAGCTATTTATTTATCTGTTGTAGGCCAGACTGTGAACTCCAGCACAGCAACACAAAACTTTTGCCCTAAAAATAACATTTGTCCCTAAGCTTTTGCCCCAGTAATACCAAAATGCTTCTTTATGCGTGTTACACACGCAGCGTATTATAGCATACACTAATAATTGTTATTACATCTAATATAAGAAAATATACTTGGAGTCTCCTGAACTTACAGTCCCTTTTCCTCCTGGCGTGCATTATCTGCGACATTAATTCATAGCAGCTAAATATCTTGACTGTGCAATGTGAAAATACAATCAGGTTCAGAAGTTCTTTGTGAAATTCTGATGCAGTTTATGTCTTTAATTGTTTGATCTTCAGTATTCCTGGTATCTGATTTGTCTCTTAAACCACATGGCATTGTCTTTGCTCCCTGATTAGATGCCTGAAATTCTTAGAAGAAGATTACCGTTGAGGAATAATGAATGAGGAATAATGAATAATGCATCGTTGATTTGGAAATTAATCAAAATTTATGCAGAAATTCACAAGCCCTTCAGCAGTCATCAGCATTTTTTTAATAAATAAAATAGTAGCTGTCCAAATATTCACCAACAAATAGCATGCCCTACCACTATCATAGACCACACTGATAAGATATATTTGCTAAAGCATCAACAAATTACGGCTTGTGCCATTCGATCAGTTCTAATTAATTCTAAATGTTCCTCAGGGGAGATCCAGTTCAAATGAACTGATTATTAGCAGTGATGAGAGCTGGATGGTTAAAATTGTATCCCTTTTACAGCCTTCAGGAAAATGAAAGCGATTGCTTGGACATGAAACAAGGAAGTGAGCTGTGTATTCAAATATGACACATAAAAGAGATTTTCTCCTTCTGGCAGAAAAGATAATCGTGTATGTGTTCTTTTAAACTTATTTTTTCAATTAATTTTTCCTCTTTTAGCTTGAAAAAGACATTGCAAGATAATACTGCAACACTCCAAAACATATATAGTGACATGTATGTAAAACTATTTGACACTTACAGCATTTTAGATCTGATGCATTAGCATCTACCTCCAGATGAAATATGCTGGAGGTTATTTAGTTTGATACCAGTGAGGAAAGATTCATTTACTTTCATATTCTTTACATTGAAGGATGACTTTGTGTGGTTTGGGCTCTGCTTGAAGAAGTAGCAGCATCTTGAGGCACCAAAGAGTAGATGTTTAAAGGCAAATAGCTGAAATGACAGCATCTGTTGCCCGCAGGCTTGTCAAGCAGAGCACTGAAAAGGATGATTTTATCCATTTGCTGTGGAGACTGTCACATTCTGATGTAAACAACAAACATACCACATTTCTTCCTGAACACTAATACTTGTAGGCAGTATTCCACAAATTAAAGAGAAACTGTGCTACCATATCTGCCAACCCTTGAAATCTACAAGTGGCTAAACTGACTGCCCTAGTCAGTCAAATATTTTGAGTTCTTTTTAAACTGGACAATTTTAATAGGAGAATATGAAAAACAGCAGAAATGAAAAAGATAGTTATTTTTGTTTGGTCTCCAGAGTAACCTCCTCTGAATTACTGTATTTAATTCTCAAAAAAAACAAAAAAAAAAAAAAAAAAACAACTTCTTAGGAGTTTTTGAACTTTATACTTTTAAGAAGGAACAGAATATTATTTGGACATATTTAGAGAGGTGGCTTTCCATCTTCAAAATTCTGGCTTCCTTGAACATTATTGTTTAGTAAGTAATATTATCAAATATGCATCACATTAATTTCTTGACCTGTTTGCCTTCACTGTTACGATTTTGGTGAAGCTTTTTAAATCAGTGGCTTATTTTTTAATCGTTTTGCATTCTTAATGCAATAATACCTTATTGCAAAAAATTTCCCAGGTTACACCTTTATGAGGTTTTCATTTTATATCTCTCATAATGATGTGTCACTCGTAGTCAATAATGGGATTCAGCAAAGATAAGAGCATAAAATTATTCAGTGCTTGGAATATGCCTTCCATGAAAAGCTGAAGTCTGCCATGTTAAGAGAAATTGAACTCCTGGAATTATTCCAGATGTTGCTTTATAGTACTTTGAATCAAAGATACTCATTAAATTGTAAAAATAACTTTCAAATAGATACTATTTATCAGTTATTTCCATATTTTTCATTTTAAAAGTTACTACTTTTTGTCAGAAAACTAACTCTTATCTCAGATTGAAAATACCTTGCACTTTACTTCCAAATAACTGCCTAGTTGTATCCTTTTCTCGTAAGCAAACTGGTTTACAAGCAAACCAGGGTAACCAAGTGCTAAGATCTGAAAATTTGTTAGCAAGCTCTTAGATTGCCGTAACTGTCATTTAGGCATTTGTCATTTAGTCATTTAGTTTATTAATTTTACTCTGTGTGTGATCAAAGAGGATAGCAACAGGCAAACCTGTGGAAATTTAACTTGAAGAGTGTTTCTAGATTTCTAAAAGAAATATGCTTCAAAATGAGTGTAAAGCAATCTCATACTGGTTTTCCTAAGAACCACTGAAAAATTCCAAGACTGCTTTCTGAAAGCCTAAGATAAAAAATCATACTACTGATAGAATAAAGGACGAGTATTTAAATTCAAATTTTTGAGATCAAGTAGGGAGAGAAAATAGCTTTGCAAAGAATCTGAAAGTATTACCGTTTTATTTTGACATAGGCTGTACATGATGTTGTCACAGTGATCAGCGAGGGAGAGAACAAAAAGGAAAAAAAAGCTCCACAAGTTGAAATGTGACTGTATACGTGCTACAAAGTAGGTAAAAATGTCATAACCTTTGTGAATACAGTTGATGTCTTTTGGCAACTTGTGTGCTGTATGTTTTTCTGACAAAAAAAAAAGAAAAAAAAGAAGTGGATACTGGACCTATATACCATAGAAAATACATATTTTTTTTTCATGTTTCATCAAAAAATTATTATGCAACTTCATATGGTGGTAATGTAAGAGAAATACACCTTAATTTGCAGATTTCCTTTTGGACTGGCAATTAAAATTTATCACCTTGAGACTCATAATCATAGGAGACTAGCAAGAAAAAAAAGGTCTGAATTCCCACACTGTTGTGTTCTAGCAATTTTACTGATTTAAGCTGATTTTTAAAGTCAAGTTCTTTTGAGAACATTTTGTTTTATTTTGTTTTTAAGTTCTTTAGAGTTCTGCTACTAGACAGATGTGATTTTTTTTCTTATATTTCTGTCTGGATCTTCCCTAGAATTTCAGCATAGCTTTTCACAGTTTTAATATTTGAGCAAATTTTGTTATATGATAAAAGCTGAATGGATTAATCTTTATCACTTCTACTTGCCTAATCAGCTGAAATCTTGAGCTTCATCAATCCCATCATTGTTTAGTGCCACAGTAGAAAAAAGTAAATGTGTTGTTTTAGGGAGGATTAAATTCTAAAACAAATTCCCATTGAAGTTGATAGTCTGATACGAGTACTCCTATTCTACAATAATTTCAATTAAATGAGAGTGGGCATAGAAGGCTAAGTGACTTGACTATTTTCTCTGGATCTTCTGCTTGAAGTTTTATTAAAACACTAAGCAGAATATCATGATAGTAGAATTTTGCCTTAAATATCTTCCAATTCAGTCAGAATTATTTGCTTCCAGACATATTTAAAAGAAGCAGAAAACATGAAAACAGCAAAGTAAGTCTCGTAGACAGAAAATTATGCTTCAGGCACAACAGCAATTTCTGAACAGTTCTGGAAAAAGTAGTTCATCGCAATATTGCTATGTGCAATAATGATATTATAGGGTGGTTGGTGGATTCGTATATGTGCATATTTTAACATTATTTAGGGTAAATTGTTGCTAGAAGATCAAATCAGAGTGCACTCAATTACTTCAGCTGTGTACACACTTGACTTAGTTGAGTTATTCCTAGTTTCATCCTGTTGAAGTGCAATCAAAATCAAAGCCTTCTAAATGAAACAGACTGATAAAATTCTTGTCTTTTTCAGTGGTATTGCTTTCCCCATGTTTTACTTTCTTTTTATTTTCTGTGCCCTGGTGGTTAATTTTGTGTCCTGAATACAGCCTTCCTGTCAGGTATTTGAGTAAGGTTGTACACTAAAAAATATGAGAAATTCCAAAAGAAATAATATATTTTTTCAGCCCATCTTCAGACGTGTTTTCTAATTGTCTCCTGGTTTCAGTTTTTCAGGTATGGTTTATGCAGTATCATCATTATCTGGCACTAGTGAACCACTACTTTATAGTACTATTTGTCAGTATTATGTGCTCCACTTTGTCTTACTGCTTAAAGGCTGTTTTTTAGAGAAAAGTAGGATAAGAGACAAAAGGGAGGGGAAAAAATACTGCAATACTCTGCCTGTCCAAGTGGAGAGGAAGACAGAGAGGAAGACAGAGAGGAAAGAGAGGAAAACAAATTGTTTCAATTATCTGTGAGTTTCTCTGTAACAATCTTCCTAGAAATAAACACATGCAGCAGCAGGTCCTTATAAGAGGACGCAGAGTACCACACATCAAGGTGCCGTACAGCCCAGCCAAATATTTTGAGGTCTCCTCTTTTGCTGCAGAAACCACAAACCAGTGTTCATGCATAAGCAGCCCTGGAAAACTGGTAGCACCTGCATTTTCCTTCTTTGTTCTTCTTTCATCCAACACTAGCCATTCCCAGAAGCTGGCCCCAAGCTTTGAGCAATCTTTTTTACTACTATGCTTTTTGTAGGATTATTGCATATTATTACTGGATAATATCACCATGTCCTTTATTACTGTGGGTGTAAGTTCTTTTAATTTCTGTTGTGATAAAGGAAGCCTGCTGCAATTTTACTATGTAGGTTCATTGTTTTGAAGCACTATGATAATCCTGTATTTATTCTGAATTTAAAATCTTTAAATCTTTCTTATAGTTTTACTCATAAAATAATTTCACTTCTGAATAGAGAGCTGTGCATAACACTAAAAGCCTCAGGGAAAAGAAAAAAAAATCAGTAAAGGAAATCTGTCTAGTTCATAAGTCTGTGTTGTTTTTTTTCTTTTTTATTTACTTAAAAAGAACATCTGTGGTCCACATTGTTCTTGCTCTTGGCAGGAGAGAGGGAGTGGTTGGGGCTGATCTATGTGCAGCAAGAACTTCTTTGAGCAGCAGCAGTACTACTTGTTGCTGGCTTAAAGCTCTGTGAAAATACAGTGTTGGAAGAAATTACAAATATCTTAAGGATTTTTAATCTAAACTTTAGATAACTTTCTAAGTATTTTATTGGAAAAAAAATGTTCAAGAATACTTTCAATTAAGAGAATGGAATGAGGAAACTTCGTCTTTTTTATTTGTGGGATTGATAACAGGAGAGTCAACTTATTTCTTCTGATTCTGTGTGATGGAAAAGCAAGAAGGAAAAGGACATAGAGCATATTACAAATAAATAAGGACATAGGGTATTTTATGAATAAATAAAAAATCCTAGGTATTTCTTTGGTCAGTCATACATAAAATTAGTGGAATGGGCAACAATTTCCATATCTAACTAGTAAGAATTCTTTCATTGGTCTTCTATAGAGAGCTGTCTTTTTGATACAGCATTCATCCAGACCATGTGTGTATACACCAATGACAGAAAAATTGCTCTATTTTTTTGCCTACTCCTCCTCCTTTTGATACACTGGAATGAGAAATGAGTTACCAATGCAAATGTATGAAATTTGTGTGGATGTTAGTGAAGGATTACCAAAACAGATGTCATAAAGTACCTTTAAATGTAAATATGTATGTTTTGAGTAACAAATTTTACGTGCTAAGATACTGTGAACATACAGTTTAAACTGAAAAAAGAGATTCATCTGTTCCCTTTCCTATTTTATATAATAGTAATCTGGGCCTGCTCTAAGCCTTGAGAATGTTTGTTATTTGTTTTTTTGCAGCAGCTGTGAAGGCTCATTTTTACTTCTCACTTAGTTATTTTTGCATCTACCAACCTGTTTTCAGCAAGAGCTGGATGCAGTAGCCTGTGTGCATCAGCAGTAAAAACTGTTGAGGAAATAATTCCCAACCAATAGGTCCTTCGTAGATGATGAACATATGTTTTGTAGACGTAGGGAGTGGAGGTTCCTTAATGTTTCCTGGGTGTCTTTGTGGAGGATACTGAAGGAACTGCTACTGTGCACCCTGCTATGTTCAGTTATCCAGCAGCTGATGAGCTGCTAAAGCTTGCCACTTCCAAGAGCCTTAGGAAGATAAGGTAGTTAATTTCAGGGTGCTGTAGAGGGATACTAAGTAAGGAAAAGGAGGGGCGCTCTAACGCTCTAGATGACTGAGCACAAACTAGGGAACAGACTAGGTGTGAACAGACTAGAGGACACAGGCACTCAGCAGGAATTGCTGCCCCATGAAGAGAAACCCAGATTTTAATCCCAGAATATGTATGCTCAGTCTTGGTGGGTTTTTACCAAGCTCATTTCCAGGAAAAAAAAAAAAAAAGAAAGCTGGATTGGAAATTACATCATATCTTTAAGTGCCCAGAAACCTAATACTCAACAATGAAACATACCTAATCTCCTCACAGAATATCGTTTTTCTCTAGGAGAGTATCTGTGTTCGTATTTTACACATTAATGCATATGGAGATACACAAACAAGATGACTTTTAAAAGTCACACCAGTGTATATAAAATTCCTGCTACTCTGTCTTAGGAGACTTGCAAACAAAGATGTGTCATGACTTATTTAACAAGATCTAACCAGCTGGTGACAAATGAGAGGGCTGATACCTCTCCATTCCAGTTCAGGGCTTTAATCAGTTATCTCTGCTTCATCTATGGAAAGTAAGTAGTTTCCTTCAAACCCCTGCTAGTTCCTTGTGAAAACAGTGCTGCAACTATTAACGAAAACAAATTTGAGACCTACATGCATAAAACTTTATAGAAGTGCAAGGTACTGGCATTAACCACATGATGGAGATGAGGCCTCTGAAGTACCCGGTTACAGTCTTAGTGTGGATAAAATTGTACTTTAAGCAAGCGTAAAGAGCAGTTGTTTATTTGGAAACATAGATACGTGGTTGCATTTCTTGAAAATTGCCTGGGTGCTTGCTTGTATCTATCAGCTGGGCAAATAGAACTTAAAATCGATTGCAAGGGAAGAGTCTTCAACAATTGCCTTATAAAAGAAAACGACAATAAAATGTAGCATTGCCTTAAACAGAGTGTCTGATTTTCAGAGAAGATAAAAGAGTGTCTAAGTCATAAAAGAAGAAATTTGCCTCAAAATTAAATAAATTCACTTTCTTGTTAGAGATGTGGTAAAATAAGAAATGGCTAAAAATGGATGACATTAGTATGTATTATATATTATTATAT